>WPAB01000146.1:0-47776 GCA_010134655.1 Fragaria nilgerrensis | reverse complement strand
AATTTTCGTCGGCCTGTTATCCTAACTCTTCGGCCAAAGTCTTGTAGCCGACGACGAGCGCTTCGTCGGCTTAGTGTCGTCGGGAAAGGGTCGTCGGCGATGACTTTAGCCGACGACCCTAGAGACCGTCGTCGGCTATTTTCCAGACAATAGCCGACGAACTATTTTGTCGTCGGCTTTTGTTCACGAATTTAAGCCTGACGAAACAGACTCTATCTTTCGTCGGCTATACTGCCACTTTAGCCGACGACGTCCTGTGTCGTCGGCTATACTGCCAAACTTAAGCCGACGTAACAGAAATATTATTCGTCGGCTTTACTCCAAGCGTTTAGCCGACGGAACTGAGATATTCGTCGGCTAAAGTATATAATTAAAAAATTAAAAATAATTATAGCCGACGAAAGAGGCTCTATTTCGTCGGCTTTAATAGAGTTTAGCCGACGAAATATCCATAATTCGTCGGCTTAACTATATTGAAAAAAAATAAAAATACTATAGCCGACGAATTGTGGCATATTTCGTCGGCTATAACTCCATTCCAGTAATAAAAAAAAATACACAAAATTCATAAAACTATATAAAGTATCAACTACACAAAATCTAAATGGTCTAAATCAATATCCGAATCTGGGGCCTGTTGGTGAGGAGATTGCGGCGGCTGAGGTATCTCTATAGGCGCAGGCATGGGCGGAGGTGGAAGTCCCTGAATGTGGGCAGCTGTCAACTCCTGGAAGCACTGGAACATCTGCTTGCTGCTGGGCTGCATGTAGGGCTCTAGTATAGGCTCTATATTCGGCGAACTGGGCGGCATGAGCGGCAACCTGAGCGGCATGAACGTCAGCCTGAGCAGCCTGAGCGGCAGCTAAAGCGGCAGCATGAGTGGCTTGCTCTTCCCGTAGTCTCTCAACTTCCGACTCTAGCTGAGTCGTCCTGCTGCTAGTCGAGGCTGCCTTTCGTTGAAATCCTGGAGTGGTCTTCAAGACCCCTTGGCCCTTCTTTCCTAGACCCCGGCAGTAGAAATTGTTTTCTCGCGGTGGGAAGGTTGTGCCCATGATCCTCGCCCCCACCCCTGGGATCTGAAGTGTCGATCCGGGAAATGGCTTCGGACATCTCTTCCTCCTGCGTGTCCGGCCATGTCTCCCTCACTATAGCACTCATCACCCTCGTCACTAGCCTCCCTCACCCTTGCCTAATTGGATAGGAAAAAATTATTAATCAACATTTTAACATATATATAAGTAAAATTAAAAATTCCGTAAAAAGAAAATTACTTACTATATCCTCCTCCTGGGAGTCAGATATGCCTTCTCGTACGTATAGACTACTGGTTGACCTCTGGATGTTCCCTGGCCGCCTCGTCCATGAAGACAGCGAACGTTTAGAACCGGCATGACGGTTCCTTGTGTTGCGTTGCCGGTTCTGAGCGTTCGCCCGGGAAACCGCCTTCAAAGAAAAAAGTAAACTATTAGTAAAATATTTTAAAACGTACGTACTTAATGATAAATTAACTATTAATTTATTTAATACCTGTTTACGAGGGTTGTTGAATTCTGATGTCAGAAGCCAACGCCACTCGTACTCTCTGTACTGAAACTCAACAAGGGTAGCAGAACGTGCGTTCCCGTGCGTAGTCCAATGGGTCCGCAACTCGTTCTTCCACTTCTTGTACCTACAGATACAAACAAAATATTAGAAATATTATTAATATGACATACAGTTTTGTTTTTTCATTAATTTTCCCAACGTACTTTCCCCCATGCACAAAGTCCGCCACAGCTGCTCTTCAAGGGCTCGGGAACCTCAACCACACACCTGCATTTAACCGTTTACTAGTTTAGTTTTTCCAGAAATCTACAATGTAATACATAATATTATTCAGGCATTTTGTAAACTCACCGACATCGCGTTGTGGACCATGTCTTTAACCTCCTGCGGGACCTCGCCCCAGTCTGACCACAACATAGGGACTCTATCCCTAATGAGCGCTCCCACGCGGCCGGAGTACGTCCTCGACTTCCCGCCCGATACTACGTCGCCATCCCTGTCAGTACCGATGACAATCCTCCCTGAGGTACCGACGATCTTCTCCAGAGCCTTCCCAGTGACGGGGCCCTCTCTTCTTCTTCTTTGCCGGCTTCGCTCCGACGGTGCCTATACATGATAAACCAAATTGATTATTAAATCGGAATCGGAAATTATAAACAAACAAAAAAAATCATTCTTCTTCATTACCTGAGAGATCGGACGCGGACGCGACAGATTCCGCCTCCGATGATGATACCCTCGCGGAAATAAGAGGCGTATCAAAAGGCACGAACCGGTACAAGCCACGCTGATGGAGCCACTGGCGGGGCAGTGGATAAATCGGTGTCCCTGAGTCATCGACTACAGGTATGGCCGGTATCATCCGCGGAAGGAATAGGTGAGGCGGCGGCATCTGTACCCCGATGACTCACTATCCGAAAGTAGGAGCTGGAGTGGGGCGCCGGTGTATCACAGGCATACGGGGTGCAGACACCTCCGTCTAAGATGAGCAAACAACTGCCGTCGCGAATAAGGGAAGCCCCCTCTGCCTCGATGAAGGGGACACCTCCGCCTGCCTCTGCGCCGTCTGCAGAAGGCTCGCATGTCTAGCTGTCATAGGGCCCTGAAACGACGTCTGAGGGTTGCTAGAGGTTCCCTCAGACGATACGGACCTTTGGCCCTTCGAACCTTTCGTCGATCTAATTTACCGCTCATCCTATTTAAAATATTAATTTGAATCAAGGCCACAAAAATCAAAAATACAAACTCATTTAAAAAATGTAAAAAATATATACACTTCCTAATACTAATTTTCACTTCCTAAATTTTACACATATACACTTCCTAAATATACACTTCATAAATAAAAAATACACTTCCTAACAACACCACAACATTGCAATTGACCGGAATATCAAAGCAACACAAAATACAAAACAAATATATACATTTCCTAAATACTAAATACAAATATACACTTATTAAATAACAATACACTTCCTAAATACAAATATACACTTCCTAACAACACCACAACATTATAATTAACCGGAAAATAAAAGTAAACACAAAATATAACTAAAGCTTAAAAACGTACTCGAGGAGGAGGGAGGACCGGAGCAGCAGCAAGAGGAGGCCGAGGAGAGGAGGAGGCCGGCCGGAGAGGGAGAGGGAGCGGAGGCAGACCGGGAGAGGGAGAGGGAGAGGAGGCGGAGACCGGGAGAGGGAGAGGGAGAGGAGGCGGCGACCGGGAGAGTGAGAGGGAGATGGGCGGCGACCGGGAGAGGGAGCGGAAATAAGAGGAGGCGAAATTCAGAGAGGAGAGGAAAGGAGGCTAGGGCATATAACCAGTCGAGTTGGGTTATACCCGAACACTTTACCGCCGAAATAAAAATAATTTCGTCGGCTAAAGATAATAACTTAATTTCGTCGGCTTAAGATAATAATCTCGTCGGCTAAGGTAAAAGTCGTATAAAAATTTACTTTTTAAAACATTCGTCAAACTGTGACTGCTGCTCGTGATGATCAAACTTGAGAACGAAAATCCGACCATCAGATCTGACCATCATGATAAAATACATGTATGGGAAAAAATTCAACTTGATCCGACAAGGTTAAGGGCTCGATCCGGACGGTCAATCCGTTAAGTCAAACCCCTAAACGCACGGAAAATGTCATTGGACTGTCTAAATTACGTATTTTGGCCGGACCTTCAACTGAAAATAGTTTCAAACCGATGAGACGCAACAAGTCATAAAAAGTTTACGTAAAATAACCACTGAAGATAGGGCTACCCATAGGGAGAAAGAATGGAAAATTGCATTGACCCCAACAATCGGCACCGAGACATGACCGGAATACCGTGATTTTTCAACCGTAGACGTATTTCACCATTCTGGTCATGTCTTATTTCACGACTTTTTCACGTTTGAAGGTTCTACGTATAGTTTGTTTTTGAAACGGAACATTTACTTAACACTTGGTAAACAAGTTATACAACATTAGCAGACATGTTCTGATTGTGATGATCAAACTTGAGAAAAGGAAATCCGACGGTCAGATCTGACCATCATGATAAAATACATGTATGGGAAAAAATTCAACTTGATCTGACAAGGTTAAGTGCTCGATCCGGACGGTCAATCCGTAAGTCAAACCCCTAAAGGCACGGAAAAAGTCGTTGGACCGTTTAAATTTCGTATTTTGTCCGGACCTTCAACTGAAAATATTTTCAAATCGATGAGACACAACAAGTCGTATAAAAATTTTACGTAAAATAACCACCGAAGATAGGGCTATAGTATGTAACAGAAAAAGTTTAGGGTTTAGCCGACGAATATCCTAAATCATCGTCGGCTATACTAGGTAATAAAAAAATAAAAATTAATAAAGCCGACGAAATATTAGGGTATTCGTCGGCTAAGATGGTTATAGCCGACGAATTCCTTTTCAGTTCGTCGGCTTTAAGTTCTTTTAGACGACGACTTGAAATGAAAGTCGTCGGCTATAAGTTCTTTTAGCCGACACTTCTAGTATTCTTCGTCGGCTAAGATGGTTTTGGCCGACGACTTCTACTGTAATTCGTCGGCTAAAAGAATTTATAGCCGACGACTTTCATTTCAATTCGTCGGCTTTAAGATGATTTAGCCGACGAATTCCTTTTCAGTTAGTCGGCTTTAAGTTCTTTTAGCCGACGACTTGAAATGAAAGTCGTCGGTATAAGTTCTTTTAGCCGACGACTTCTAGTATTCTTCGTCGGCTAAGATGTTTAAGCCGACGACTTTTAATATAAGTCGTCGGCTAAGAGAGTTTAGGCCGACGACTTATGTTGTATTTCGTCGGCTTAAGTAAAAAAATACAAACCCTAAAACAGAAGGTTTAAACCATACTAATTTTCTGTTCATATATCACCAAAATTCATCTAAAATAACAGAAATATGAATTCAACATATGTAAACTAGAAATGAAGGTAATACAATCTTTTTTATTACAAATTAATGTATTACATCCGAAGAAATTAAAACTAAGGCTCGTAATCGGAATCATCCGATGAGTCTTCTTCGGTGTCAGAATTAATTTGTGGTAATCTATGCCTTTCCTCATCGCCAGAGTCTTCGTCTGTTTCTTGATTTGGATCAACATCAATAAGCCTTGGCTCTTCATCACGAATTCGCACCGAACGACCCGCTTTAAAATTATTAAGGCGAACGGTAGAGGAGTTAGGAATACCTATTGCGTTGGGCTCTTGATACGCAACATCTTCTTCCTGGTCTTCGGCCTCTCCAAGTGTAGCCGCCCGGTAAATGTTTCGAGGGTGCACAAGGTTGACTACTTTCCACGCGTCACCCTTAGCAAGGTCATCAAGATAAAACACTTGTTTTACCGATGTGGCAAAAACGAACGGGTCATCTTCGTAAGAACTTGTAGCAGTGTTCACCGATAATATTCCGTACTGATCGGTCTTCATGCTCTGCGGGCTAGTATCAAACCATTTACACTTGAAGAGGTGCACTGTCATGCCTTTACCGTAAACGAGTTCCACCACTGAATCAAGAACACCGTAATAGTCAACTCCATTCCGCCCACCATGCGCCATCACCCCAGAATTCTGTGTTCTCCGTCTGCTGTCTCTCTGTTCACATATAAATTGCACGCCATTCACCTTGCACATCGGATAAACTCTTGACATTATCGGCTTCATCGCTAGAAGTCTTAGTTCGTGCGACCAATTTGGGTGACCATCAAATTGAATATGGTTCATCTACAACCAACCATTCAACTGTAAATATGGATAATTATGCAATAAACATAAATACGTACAAAAATATTGAATTACGTACCCAGCCGCCAAAATAGTTTGCAAACTCCATGTTGTGGTACTCGAGATCACCTTGAATGTCTGGACAATATAGATGGATGTCTTTCCAGTATTCAACTTCTAGACAGTTAATCAATACCCACCAGTGGGTAATGACTAGCTCATGTGGTTGCAACTTGTAGGAGTCTGGCAAAATTCCATAAACTTCAACATCACTGGAGAGTATGGAAAGAGTGAACTTCGGTACATCTACCGGCATGGCTTCGTCTGTTTCCTTCAACGCTCCTAAATACAACTTCATGTAGGTGACGCACTCGTGCGCAATATATGCTTCAGCTATACATCCTTCAGGCGCGATTTATTAGCCACATAATCTTTGTAGTCTCCAAGTTGCCTATAAATCAAGTTGCAAAGTGTTATGATTATTGAACATGTATATATTGAGGAATTCAGGTGTAAAAAACGTACCTTTCCATGGGATACATCCAAGTGTAGTGTACTGGACCGGTAAGCAACAATTACTCGGGAAGATGGATCATCAGGTGAGGCATGATGTCAAAAAAATTTGGAGGAAATATCCTCTCAAATTTACACATGATATAAATGATGTCCTCTTGCATTTCCCGAGGTTAGATTTTGTCACTTCCCGTGTGCATAACTTCTGGAAGAATCTTGCCAACGCTACTAACGGCTCCACCACCTGACGGGGAAGGAACGGTCGAATGAAAACAGGGAAGAGACGTTGTAGCAGGATATGACAGTCATGACTCTTCAACCCGTACATCTTATTGTCCCGGAAGTTCACACACCGGGCTATATTTCCTGCATAGCCTGAAGGATACTTCACACAACTCATCCACCTGAAAATTACGTTCTTCTGGTCAGGCTTCACGGTGTAAGGAGCTTGAGGCATTTTTTTCTTCCCTTCTTTCAACCACAGATGTCTTCTTAACTGCATTTTTTTTAGATCAATGCGTGCCTTAGGACCGTCTTTCGTCTTCCCCTCCAAGTTCAGCACTGTGCCCACCACACTGTCGCAAACATTCTTTTCTATGTGCATCACATCTAGTAGTGCCTGAATCAACAACTTACTCCAGTATGGGAGTTCCCAGAATATGCTCTTATGTGTCCAGAATTTGTACATTTCGGGTCTTTCAGGTATTACCGCAACAATATTGGGATGATTGCTGAGCTGCCCAAAATCGTACTCATTAAGCACTGCTAAAATCTCTTCTCCCGTCCATCTTCTGGAGGCACACCGTGTTCTACGGTCCCATCAAATGCCTTGTCATCGAACCGACAATCGTGATTATATGGAAGGAAAGCACGGTGACCCAATCTGCATATCTTGTTGCAATGACTGCTGCTCCCCTCATTGCTAAGGCACTCTGGACAAGCCTTGTATCCCCTAACAACGTTGCCCGACAACATCCCACGGGCAGGAAAATCACTGATGGTACCAACAACCATGACATGCATCTGGAACATCTCGTGCATGTACTTGTCATAAGTGGGATGACCAACTTCCCACAAAAACTGAAGCTCTTCAATCAAAGGTCTCAAATACACATCGAGACACTTCCCTGGATAACCGGGCCCCGAAAACTCAACATATTGTATTCCTTCTTCATGCACATCCATGGAGGAAGATTGTACGGTACCAAAATCACCGGCCATACACTGTATTGAAGACTCATGTTGCCAAAAGGGTTGAACCCGTCGGATGAGAGCCCCAGCCTCACATTTCGGACCTCTGACGCAAAATGAGGAAACTCCCTGTCTATATGCTTCCAAGCCTCCCCGTCAGCAGGGTGTATAAGGGTATCTTCGTCATGCAATTCCCTATCAACGTGCCATCTCATAGCTTTGGCCGTGTGTGAAGACATGTACAACCGCTCAAGCCTATCCCTCAACGGGAAATACCGAAGTACCTTCACAGGTTTCCTATTGCCTGCAGGAGTCAGCTTATACCTGTCAGTGTGACATACCGGACATGCGTCAAGCCCACCAAGGTCATTCCCTTCTGGATCTTTACCCCAGAAGAGAACGCAGTCATATCTGCATGCATGGATCTTGATGTAGGAAAGGCCAAGATCTTTCAGGATACATCGGACCTTACGATGAGTGGTAGGAAGACGATGACCGTGGGGCAGCATCGAAGCAGTGTACTGTAGATAATCATCAACAGCCTTCACGGTCGATTTTGTCTGAACTTTAATCTTCATTACGTCCATCACACTTTCAAAAACGGTCTTCTGACAACCGAGGTACACAGGAGTCTGTTGGAAAGCAAACAGTTTGTTGTACTTTTCAATACCAACAGTGTTGACAGCTCTAGGGAATGACTGCACCGGGTCAGGCATATACTGTCCTTCAGCGCATACACCGCTCTCATAAGGAAACATGTCGTTGATGAATGCCGTTGTTGGATCGTTGGATGTACTGCCCGTCTCACAAAATTGCCCATGATCATGCGGACCCCCTGATGATGTTTCACCGTGATATAACCAACATGTGTACTTCTCCCAAAACCCGTTACTCCTCAGGTGCTGCCATACTTTGTCAATGAGAAATCGATGCATATCGCTGCGACACTGATATTTCGTGCACGGGCAATAGAAAATTGTATTCCCGTTAGCATTAGCCAGCGCATATTCTATAAAACTCATAACTCCTGCACCGTATCTTTTGTCCCATTTTGGAAGCGAAATCCAACTCTTATCCATATCCTGAAAATATAACAAAATATATATTTATAACGCTGCTACTGCTAGCTAATTATTAATGAAATTTCATGTCATATATAAAATCTCAATTCATTTACTATATATTCTACGTACTACAACTAATTAATAACAAATTAATTAACACACACACATATATATATATATATATATATATATATATCTACGTCATCACAAAATCATCATTGTGGTATATACCATCAACACAATATTATCAATTAATTAACATATATATATATATATATATCTACTACTTATAAACAACTTAATTCATATATATTATATCAAATCATCAACCAAATCGATCAACATATATGTATATATATATATATATATATATATATATATACATCCAACATACTCAAAATCAATCAACTCGATCATAACAATATTATATATCAACATCATCACAAAATCATCATGAACTCATATATATCATCAACAACTTCATACCATATAAACACAATAATATTATAAATTAATTAACATATATATATATATATATCTACTATTTATTAACAACAAATTAATTCATATATATTATCAATTCAAATCATCAACCAAATCGATCAACACATATATATATACATCCAACGTACTCAAAATTAATCAACTTAATCACAATCAAAATCAATAAACTCAATCACACTTAAAATCGATCAACTCAAATAAAACTCAATTAATTAACATATATATACATATACGTACCTATATATGGCTCCACAAACTAATTATGGACAGATTTCGACAACACCCAAACGTTTTCTCCCGTTTTTTTTCCCAGATGAGCTGCTGCTGTCCAGATCCGCAAATATAAAGCACTTTAGCCGACGACATATTAATTTCGTCGGCTAAACTTTTAAATATTTCGTCGGCTATAGTCTGTGAACTTTAACCGACGAAATAAATTCTTTAGCCGACGATACCATAGCCGACGGAAATTTTACTTAGCCGACGAAGCTTTTATTCGTCGGCTAAAGTGGACTCGGCCTGGTTTTTTTTTTTTTCGTCGGCTAAAGCCTTTCTTCTGGTAGTGAATCGATGGCAGGGTGATAACGGCAGCGTCGGCGGAGGTGATAACGCAAAAGTGATCGGAGGTCCCTCGAGAGTCGCCGATGAAGGGGGGAGGGGCCGACGAGGCAGACATGCAAAGAAGCTGTGAGTGAAATGGGGAGGAAAAGAGGGAGCGGCGGAGGGTGGACGAAACCATTAAAATTGCTTGATCCGATCGGCTTGCTTATGAACGGCAGTTTTGATTTCGTCGGCTCTCTTGGAAGCTTCGGCGGCGAACTCGCGGGATCAATTAGTGCTCTTGGAGACAAAGCCGAATATTTTGGCGGAAGCGGTGAACTCTGATTTCTTGACTTCTTCTTCGGTGAAGCACTTGGTGTCTTCCACGTATCTTCCATTGTTTGATCTCAGATTTGGATTTGGTGTTTGTCTCTGTCCTTATTAATCGCTACTACAATACTTTGTTTGTTAAGGATTGGCAGAGAAAGGTTGTGAAGCTAAGAACACGTGTTGTTGATGGCATGAAGGTCGACAGTAAGCCACATACCAATTATGGAGAAGTTTGAACCGCTGGGTCACTCTGTTTTGTTTAACCATCATTTTTATAATTAACTATCTTTTAAATTATTATTTTTTAAATAATTATCCGATTTTTTTTAACTCACTTGTTCAATATAATTTACAAATTTAACAAGATGATTACACTAATAATGGAATGTGTAATATTAAAAATAAGAAGATACATGTAAATAATATCATTGATGTAGAGTTTTTTGAATAATAGAATAAGAGTAATTTTTACCACGTTGATCAAGACATAAATATCATCAAAATATATGATTCTTCTACCATTAACGTATTTCACAATACCGATCATATCCAACGGTCAATTTTGAACATTTTATTTGCTAGATATAGTTGGTTCACAAGAATGTACACTTGCATATATCCCACTAACCAAATTAATTCCACATTAGTAGGCACATTGTGTTCTTCTAATGTCGACTAAAATTCACAAAATAAAAATTCAATCGTCCAATGTGATAAGTAAACTTAAATATTGCTATGAAAACAATTCACTTATTTTCGTTAATGTTTAGGTCTCGATCGACTTGGTTAATTAACCCCAAATCAATGTCATTTATTACACGAAAACACTTTTACATATCCCTTTGTGACTTATTTTGGTTGATTCTTCTGCCTATATGTTCTCACATAGATGAGATATAGCAACCCATATAAAAATTTGGAGAAATTTACCTTCTGACAATAGGGCTCCTCATATGGAAGCATAAAGGTAAATAGAGTTGACCACCTTGATCGGGGTCTAAATATTATCGAAAATATGTAAATTTTCTACCGTAGCATCTTTCACTATACCTATAACATCTAACGGCCGATTTTTCAAAATTTTATTTGCTAGATATAGTTGGTTCAAAATGATGAACCCTTGCATATAACTCACTGAACAATTCATACCACAATAGTAGGTATGTTGTGGTTCCAAACTTCCAATAACTAAAATTAACAAAATGAAAATTTGATCGTCTAATGTGATAAATATACTTAATATGCAATGAAAAAAAAATTCACTTATTTTCGTTAACGTTGGGGTCTGTCGCCACGTTCATGATCATTTTTAGAATGTCTATGCATTAAATATTCAAATTTATATCAATATTATGGATTGCAGCAGTGTCTTGACTGTGAAAAATTGATTATACATAAACATATACATTTGACTTAGTTCGGATTTAAAAAATAATTTTGTGCAATTCGGAATATATTGAAATTAAACTTATTTTGATATAATTTAAGTATTCAATGAATAGTGAAAGTTATAGTTATATATAAAATTTCCCTATATACATTAATATTTACCTTAAAACAAAGACCACGTTACTCTTTCTAATATATTGTTAGGTTTGATGAGGCCACTAAAAATCCATTGATATACTATTTCATTAGTGAATGAATTACTCTTTGATAAAAATATAATAATAAAAAGACGTATAGACAACATTAGTAGAAAGAAAGAGAATTTGTATGGTTGCAACGCAAAAGAAGAAAAGGAACACAAATTTCAAACTACTACTTATGCATTATACACTCAGTAATACATATAATGTCAAAAATAGACTCGATTCGTTATCTTTTCACATCGGTCAAGAAGGTCAAAGTTCAAAATGCATTAGCTAATAATCAAGTTGCATGTGCCATTTGTATAACTAGAAATTTTGCTCTTGGCTAAAAGAAAAGGAGTTACATGCACATCCATTCTAAGTTCCCAATTATGCTTCCTATCAAACTAATTAAATTGTTTGCAACGGGAAGAAAAAGATTACATTAATAGATAGAAACATTTTCTATACATAAATTACATGAATCATCAAACCCAAACGTACACCCATGTATATCGCAAGTAAATCTTTGACAGAAAAAAAAGAAGAAGATATATTGCCATGTCAATCAAGTAAACGAGATCTATTTATTTATTTTTGAAGTTCATTGAGGAAATAAAAAGACACTAAAAAGAGGATCTAGCTAAAAGAATTAAAATATGAGTTGGGAAGTTTTGGAATTAATTGCCCACTAAATTTTTACCATAGCCTTAAATGCATGTTTTTACCATGTTGATTAGATTTTTTTTGTTTCAGTTTATATTTAATGGTATTAACTTCGGTGTTAGTATCATGTAGTTGACAATATTAAATGAATGATTATGATTGCTAACAATTATGAGTTCACATGCACCAGGTGCATAGAATAGAAGAACTTCCGTGTTTACGTAAACAAAACTACAACGATTTGTTCTTCTAGCTGTACGTTAATTATATAGAGCAGCTAGTCTACTTTAGAGTACTAAGTCAAGTTTAATTATGAACTCGTTTGCTTTTTTGCTTCTCGATCAGTCTTGTCACTAATTGACAATGGTAGCAGCTATTGATTTATATATAATTAAGAATTTTAGTCATCTTTTGAATTTGATGCTTGGATAATGGAGGTTCGGTGCCTCACAAAGTATGAACAATCTCACTAATTGACAATGCTTGCTGTATGACATCTCATGATTTTAATATTAGGATCAAGCTATATAGGTTTCTTTAATATGTTATCCAGTCCTAAAAGATAAGTGATAAAAATTAGCTCTTTGATCTGGTGGATCTAAACTTGAAATCCAAACGTTGTGAGACACATATTTCATCTAATATGACAGGGAGAAAACATTAGATATGTAGCAGAAATTCTGCTGGTTTATCTTTGCTTTGGGCTATGCAACGATGAAGCCTATTAATCGGTCCATAATAAGGTAAGCCCATGTTAAATTATTTTCACTTGTCATTTTGGAAGAGACGTGATTTATGTACACTATACCAATAAGTGCAACAAACAACACTTTTCACACAACGGTGCAGAATAGCAGGGTTATACAAATTTTAAAAATGTTTCATATAACGTTCCGAAATTGTCAGCCGTGGTGTAGATAGTCTGAGATCGATCATTCCAGATTTTTTTTCCTTAAACCAGTACAACACTTTGGACAATATTTTGTGGTGTGAATGAAGATAAAAATTAGGCTCATTTTGCTTCTAACCCCACTCTAGTTTGACATATAACTGAGTTTCGTTATACAACAGTGAAACAAATAAATATTGTGTGAATGTATAAAATTTAAACTATCACACAATATTTTTTATATATCTGTTGTACGATATATCTCTCATGCCAGGCTGCGGACTTCTAGTTTTAAAATTGCTCTTACATCCTCTGAAAACTTAATTTTTTTGTGAAGGATATCTTTGGTGGTTTTGATGTAACAACGGAACACTCAAACCTGTTGTGTGACAGTATAGTATTTTCGAGTTTTGGTTGTATAATGTATTTTCGAGTCATGAAGCAATACTACTTTAAGTTCTTCATCCCACAACAATCAACTAAGAAATGTTGTGTGAAGGTATAATTTTTAAATATATCACACAACTGTTTTCAATATTATGTTGTATGTATCGTAACCCCTAACCCCTAAAATACCTTAAACCTTGAAAAACCCTAATAGTTAAAGCCAAATTTCCTATTGTAGTGCGACAACAGTTATTTTGCAATATTGATGTGTGACGTAAAATTAATATTGTTGAATTTCTGGTTGATCGAGTTGATCGATACCCAAACATTACCGAAAATTTATGAATTTTGTTACACTACTATACTTCACTATCATAATTATATCCAATGGTCGCATTTTTATGATTTTAATCCTAAACATCCAGATCACAATTAACATACTAATGAGGTATAGCATATTTACTATGTTGCACATAATGTGACATAACATGTGTAATACATATTATATAAACGTGTGTTTATATAGAGAGACACCATTAAGGAAATAAAATTTTAAAAATTGAACCCTATTGACATGTTTACTATATTGAAGCATGATTGTGGTAGAAACGTCGTCAATTTTCGGTATTACATGAGTGTTGATTGACGCGGTCAACTCTAATTACACTTACTTTTACTATGGGGAGCCAAACTATCATGATATAATTGACACCAGCTTCTTATATGAGTTCATACACAATAATCATATGATTATACGAGTGTCGACAAAATCAAAAAAATGTTTAGAGTATTGCATTTCGACGTGTTTTCGTATGATGAGCCTCTCATATTTAGACAACTCTTAGTGCTTTTATGTGTTGTGTGAGTGAAAATTAGGGTTATTTTAAAGAGTGACTCGCTAGAATGAAAAGTAGCTAGAAATTTCTCGCCCTCACGATTAAGTGAATGTTTATATTTTCTTTCTTTTCAGACAACACAAAATATGCAATTTATGCTGTCTGATTTGTAAAATAGATAGGGAAAAAATTAAGGCTGAGATGTAGCAGCGGGAATCTCCCGCTCTTGCAATTTAAGGATGTCATTTCTTCTCAGACAACAAAATATGCAATTTATGTTGTCTGATTTGTAAAATAGATAGGAAAAAATTAAGGCTGAGATGTAGCAGCGGAAGATCTCCCGCTCTTGCAATTTAAGGATGTCATTCTCAAACAATTAAAATTTGGAGTTATGTTGTATGATTTGGGTAACACTTGACTCAAAACCTAAAGCACTGGACACTTGGACCAAAAAAGAAAAACTTATCGCTCAAAATCTCTCTCACACACACTCACACTCACACTCAAAACCGCTCATTTTGTCTAGAGATAAAGAGAGAGTTTGAAAGAGAGAAGGGCAGAGGAGCCGCTCTCCTTCCAGGTGTGCCTCTGCCATCGTCCGTTCGCTGTTGGCCGATCGAAGACCAGTACTCTACTCTCCTCTCTCCTCTACCTCCCCATACCCCCAAAATCGACATCCAATCATCCCCTTTCTCAGATCAAAAATCCAAACCCTAACCCCAATTCCAATTTCTGGCCAAATCCTCTCTTTTCCGGCAAGCTCAAGGTAAACTCATCTCTTTTCTTTCGATTTCGAGCTCCCTTGAGCTTTGTTTTCCGTTTGGGACCTAGTCCCTCTTGTCTTTTCTTTTTTGGGTTTGTCTGCAACGTCGCCGTCGGCGACTCTCCGGCCTTGCATTCGATTCTTCAAGGTAATCATTTCCTTCTCTCTCCAATTCCGATTTCTTTTAGCCTTGAGTCCGAGCTTACTTTCCTCTTCTTTTGATGGTGCGAATTTTAATATGCGAATTTGAATTTGAATCCTCCCTTTCTTCTCAATATCTGATTTGATTTCAACCAGAGAGGGTTAAATTCGATCACTTATACATTTATTTTAGCTTTTGATTTGTATATGAGTTTGTATTATTATGTTGCTGACATTGCTTCTGGGTTGAGTTTTTCAGGCACGAGGTTAGCTTCCAGAGTGATCATTTTCCTTGTTATGTTGGAAATTATGCATGATTTATCATAATCCTAACTCGTTTATGATTCTACTTGTAGTTGAACAAAACTTGATAAATAGGTGTTATGTATGCTTGCTTGTTGGGCTGAAGATCCAAATGGGGACTATTTCAAGAAGCATCTTGCAAGGATCCCAGATTATTTATGGGTTGCTGAGGATGAGATGAAGATGCAAGTTAGTATATACAGCGAGATACAATGTATATGATTTTTTGTTCATCTTTTTCTCTTTGAAAATTTATGAAATGTTGTGGTGCAGAGTTTTGGTAGTCAGCAATGGGATACTGGTTTTTCCATTCAAGCTCTGCTTGCTACTAATCTAACGGACGAGATTGGACCAGTGCTCGCTAGAGGACATGACTTTATCAAGAAATCTCATGTTCATTTCTTGTGCTAATGAAGTCACTTGTCATGTTCTTAGTTTTAAATTTTAGTCTAGCTAATGACTATACTCCATTTTGAAGGTCAAGGATAACCCATCTGGTGACTTCAAAAGCATGCACCGTCACATTTTTAAAAGATAGTGGACTTTCTCCGATCAAGATCATGGATGGCTGGTATCTGATTGCACTGCAGAAGGTTTAAAGGTAAACAAATTAACTTTCTTTCAATGCTTCTTGCCAGCTTTTTCTTATCCAACAGAGCTTTTTACTTACTACTCGATCCATGTTTCTGACCATAATCACATCCATAGTACAATGTTGCCTTCTTTTGTCGATGATGCCATCGGAGATAGTTGGTGAAAAAATGGAACCTGAGCGCTTGTACGATTTTGTCAACTTTCTACTTTCCCTACAGGTGAGAATGTTACTAATATCTTCATTCTAGCTCATTGCAGAGCTAGAATTTTATGTCTTTGTACTCATAAACACTGCTTGACTTTACATGTCATTGCAGAGCAAGAATGGTGGTTTATCAGCCTGGGAGCCAGCAGGGGGAGCAGAGTGGTTAGAAGTAAGAATTTTATCAATTGATATCATGAGCATTGATCATGTGGAAATTGATCAGTCAGTTCACTCAGCATGTTTTTCCATGTTTTGTTTCCTCAGCTGTTAATTTTGACAGAGTTCTTTGCGGACATTGTGATTGAGCATGAATATGTTGAGTGCACCTCATCTGCAACATAGGCTTTAGTTCTCTTTAAGAAGCTATACCATGTATCTATACACTATAGGAAGAAAGAGATCGAACATTCCATCACCAAATCTATACACTATCTATGCATGATATACTTTTTCTTTTATTCTCAGTTTTTAATAGTTAAAAATAGACACTTCAATGATCGTTTTAAACTTGGTTTCAAGCAAAACGGAGTTGATTTGAGAAACTTGTGTTATTTTGAAATTCACACAGTGTTTTAGAATCTTAGTAAAGTTTACTGCATTTTCAGTTACTTTGGATCCCTATTTGACTATGCATTTGAACTCCAAACGACTTGAAATTTTGGGACATTGTTTCTTTGCTTGTCTATTTTGATTCTGAAAATTTTCCCTTGAAAATATTCAAAGGTCAATTGTTGGTGAATTTTTCTTTTTTACTATCTGTTTCCTGAAAATTTCTCAGATTTGCAGCTCATTGTTATAAAACAATGGATTTGGGATCCTTTACACTCTTATTTCTATCATTGATCTTTGATAAGTTTATCTATGCATAAATCTTGTACTTTCAGTTCTAAAATGGCCGGAAGTGTTCCATTCTTGACAAGCATCACTTTTGCATGTTCTTATCAATACTTCTGATTTGTGTTATCTCTAGAATAAGCCCACAAATAGAAGCTTAGTTACTGCTGTGATTTAGTCTTAAGAAAAATTTGATGTTAGGACTGACTATGGTGCATATGCTTATATTAGGAACAATGACACAAGGGAACTGAAATTTAGATCAAACTTATCTAATGTAAGAACATGAAAAAATGTTTCAAACTGAACTGCATAAGGGAACATTTGCTTACTATTTTGAATCTTAGTATAGTTTATAACTTTTTTCTTTCCTTAGAATTTAGATAGGAGTTAATACCACTGAATACCTATTGTTATTTGATAGCTCCTTTTTTTTAAGCATGCAAGCATATATAGGAGTTGAGTTATAAATGCAACACCATGCTTCGAATTATGTGTTTTAAAGATAGTAATAATAATACAATGATTATGGAGGATGTTGGACTTGTGGTTTTTTTGCATGTTACTTTTTATGGATGATATGGATCGAGGTATATATGTAGCAGTAGGAGAAACTAACTTTGAATTATGTAGGTATGTTCGATTGAATACTGGTAGTACATTGTGGATGTTAGACCGGTGGTTTCTTTAGGTTATTTTTTTGGTGTCATATCACAGGTTAATGAGGCTATCAATTATATGAGCATGGATTGCTGGACTGAAAAATATGCAGAAGTGAGCTTTCATTTTGCAATTCAAGTTATTTGATGATTAATATATATAAGTGGATTCATGCAAACTAAATTGTGTATCATGTACAACTTTGTATTTTAATTTCTTGTATGGATAATAGGGCATGCTTCTAAATTCCCATTTAAAGCAATGTCTTGGATCCTTTCGGTCAGATTTTGATGATTTAAATGTGCTTTAGTTGTTATTGTTTATTTAGTAAATTAGTAGGACATACAACACATTAATGGCAATCCAACGTTGTCTCATGAAAATGATTATACAACAATTCTTCTGTAATGTAATGTTGTGTGAGTATCTATTCACACAATGGCTATTAGCAAAAATCATGTCTACTTTTTAACAATCAAACAACCATGAAATCGAGAAAATCCGTTGTACAATAGTTTACATGAAGAAAACTATTGTGTGAATGTCGATAGATGTTGTCGACTGCAATGCAGAATGATCTCGACATATGTCCATGAAATTTGTCGATATTCATACAACAACTCTTCAAAGGAAACAGTTGTGTGAGTTGACAATCACACAAGGGTTTTCACTAGAAAAGTTGTTGTGTGATTCTCGGCAGATATCATCTACAGCTGATAAGAAGTAGCTCGGTATGTGTCGGCATATGTCGATAATATCTGCCGAGAATCACACAACAATATTTTACAAAAAACTATTGTGTGATTCTCGACATAATTCTTCCACATATGTCGATAGCTGCTGAGAAGCAGCTCGACATGTGTCGGCAGCTGTCGATGATATCTGTCGAGAATCACACAATGGTTTTTATTATAGCGTTGTGTGTCAGTTAGTCAGACAAACTCTTTTTAGCCGTTGTGTGACATGTTGATCAGACAACGATCAAATTAACAACATATATTCGACCTTTATCAGACGATTTTTTTCTTGTCGTGTGATTCATTATCTGGCGTAGTGGTAGTCAAATGATTGTGAAATACCTAAGCACGAAACTTGATTATCAAGGAATGACGAGATTGCGTGAATTTCAGTCCCCTTCAAGGAATATTGCAACTAGATAAGATATAAATTACTGATCATTTGTGTTCTAATAATCAATATTTTTGAGAAAATGCCCATTTAGTAGTCGAATGATTGTGAATTATCACTGAAATTATTTTAATTACTTTAGTTTGCAATTGGGGAAGGGAAAAAGTAAAAATAGTCCATTATTGGCCCTCTAGAAGTGCGCGAGGTCATCCAACGTAACCAAAATAACTAAAGGAATTTACTTGTAGGATAGAATCAGCCGATCTTGTAGGTCCTTCTCAAATAACATGATCGTTATTTTTGCGTACATTCTTTCTTCCCAAGTTAACTTGTTTAGCAAATTTTCTTATATCCCAAGTCAGGCCTCCCCTATATTAAGAGGCTAGTCTCTTGGCACGTAGAATGTACCAGTAGTTTTCGCTTGTGTTAAAGCCCAAATAATAGTTGAAGCAAAATACCGATCGCGTTCCCAAGGATCACCCTTCAGCACTATAATGCTCTCTGCATCACTGCCATACTTGTTCTCAGTGCCAAGGACCCAATCAAGGATTATTGGTATTTCTTTTGTCTCTGTGACTCTCTTCTATATGTCTGCATTATATCTATCTGCTGCTCTTGCGTAACATGCTTGGTACTTTCTCGATCAGGAAAAGAAAGTTTGGTGCTGGTTCGTCATCACATGCCAATGCTATTGGTACTGCTGCTGTTGTTGCCAACACTGGAGCTGTTGCTGCCTCCACTGGTACCAGCTGAATTGTGATTGCTGCCATTTATGGGTTGGAGAAGTGCGGTTTCTATAGTTTGTGTTCTTTCTAAGAACTAGTTAGGAGATGTAGTTTCTGATTTTTAATTTTTAATTTTTTTTTTGGTCTGCTCAATATGCTGTTTTGGTTGGAATCTTAGTAGAGAAACAATTGATTCGTGCAATTTCGCCTTAGGCATACCCTACTGCAGTTTGATTTTCTTTTTCAGATATGAAATTTTGTTGTAAACAAACATGGTTCAAAATATATAACTCACAAGCACGCAGTGAACCAACCATGTTTTAGGGCTCAACATTGAGCCCATTCAAACTCCATATGAAGCTTAATGAATATGATTAGTCCCGGCTAACCAACGATTAGGCCTTATTATTTCATCTTTACAAAAGGAACGATCATGTGACTTAACCAAAACAACAAATCATAGTAAAATTATAAACATTTGCAATGAGCAAGAAATCTAGTCGAAGACTACATATATACTTGAGGCCGGTTCTTTAGTCTTTACCTATTGGCTTTGCTTCTGTTTCGCAAGCATAACCATGCGGGCTCGGGTTTGGTTTACTTTTGGGCACAAAATGCAATTCGTAAACTCTGATTTTAGTTCTTCAACAATAACTTTTTTTTTATTTAAAAAGAAAAAATTAGAAGGAGAAACCTCTCACATAACCAGATCCTAACAACTCAAAGGGGAAAGCTGGTAGAGCTTGAGTTCAACAATAGCTTTTAGCAATTTTTTTTTTTAAACAAAGGGCTGGTGCGACTGCCCTCAAGCCTTTATTAATGAAACTGTCGAATACAAGGGGGACATGAAGCCTAAACCCCTGATTACAATAAACATCTAGAAATTCCGAAATAATATCGAGAATTTCTACAAAGTACATGTATTCTAACAAGCACCAACTAGCAAAAAGTACTGCTCTAATGACATCTCTATTTGCTTTATCACAGCGGTGACATAATGGAAAGATCAGTAGACATGTAACACGATTACATATTCTAATGTCCAATATTGCAGCTTTCGTATTATGTTGCCGTCGGAGAATAAACCCAACGACATTTAGTTTTATCCTGCCACTAGGAGGTTGCATCCATTTGACTAGGCAAAAGACGCGTCGCCTACTTAGAACAGGTAAGGCACACAAGGTGCATAGACCGGCACAAGATCATTCGTGCCTATCGTATATATAGAGATAGGGTATTATTTGCGGTAAAAAACCGCTTAGTACTAAAATTGCAATGCAAAAAAGCCTAACAAAAAATAGAAATAAAACATAAAAGAAATAGAAACTTGGGCCAAGGCTGAAGCCCAAGCCCAATTACCATTCTGCCACAACCGAACTCCATCGATGCAGCAAGAAGCATCCACCGTCTTGCCCAAGCTCTCTTTATCTTACCACCGACGATGTCACCAACTCCACCACCGAAAATCAGCATTCGTGCCGATGTCCCAATACGCCGGTCAAGGTATCTATCCCTCCCAAGATTGAACCCAGGCAACCGAAACCACCATCGATCCAGTTGATCCCATCTCTGGCTGGATCTTAGCGCCGCCGCCTTCTAGTCCTCACCCCAAAGTGATCACCAGTTTGGAGGCAGCAACCCAGATCGACCCAATCTCGTCTGTCTACGATCTTGTCTCGGGTATGAGGAGAGTACTCTGAACCTGTCACACCCCGGACCTGATGTCGGTGATTTCCAAGCACCTAACACTGAATCTAAGGCGTGAGCGGGAAAAATAAAAGAAAATAAAAGAATTTCAAATACCAAGCAAGTTTGATGCAAATTACCAAGCAAGTGGTACTATTGATCGCGGAATTATTAATAGCAATTAGAAAGGAAAAAAAAACAAGAACATAATTTTTGAAGAAAACTATCTTCTTTTCTATATTGTGCAAAAGATACAAACCTCTAAATCTTTCTCTCACAATATCACTAAATAGACTTATGTTTATGTTTCACTCTATCTAAACAGATGTTGTTTCTGTTTCACTCTCTCTAAACAAATGTTGTCTTTGTTTCACTCTATCTAAACAGATGTTGTTTCTGTTTCACTCTATCTGAAATAGATGTTGTCTCTATTTCACTATATCTAAACAGATGTTGTTTCTGTTTCACTCTATGTTTAGATCTAAACTAAACATCTCTATTTATAGACCTTGGAATCCTTAACTAACATGTAAACTTTTTCCCTATCTAAGAAGGAAATTGTTTCCCTAACTAAGTTGGAAAAGGAATCTAGCTAAGCTCATGGAGAGCATGATACCATGGCTCCCCCTTTTAGGAACTTAAACTCCCATTTAAGTTAAAAATGGAGATGGGGAAACTCGAGGGGCCCTTGTCTTTGCTGAACAACTTAGCTTTGCTTGGAACTTGACATGCACACTAAATGCGAAACACTGTTCGTTCTCCTCGACGTGCCGTAGCCACTTGACGCTCCAAAATGCAATCTTCCAGCAATGGATCTTCTTTAAGGCGCTCTTTACTCAGCCTTAACCAAAATCGAATTCAACTACGCAGAAAGACTGAGCTTGACGAGTAGATGAAGATTGATACCTGAGTCAACACCAAAGCTCGTCGGAAAACATCGAACCCTCGCTGGAAAATCCCATAACCTCTTCTCTTCGATTCTCCCTCACCTGACCTCATTTCGACAAGCTGAAATCACAAGAACGTCGACAAGACCGAGACGAAGCTATCCACACCGGTGAGAGGCGTCGACATTGTCAGAATCGAAAGTTGGTCTGCGAACCCAGAAATCCTTCTCTCCTTCTTTTCTCTCTCGCCGGTGCTCCTCTTTGAAAACGAAGAACATAGTGAGGTCGGGGACGGCGAGACGAAGCCGTAGACACCAGCCATGCGTCGGGAGACGGCCAGACGACGGAGGCTCCGCCATTGCAGTACGGCTCGAGACCAAGTCGGTCTGGGCTGTGTTTTTGGGCTTCAATCTGATAAGGTCCAAGCCTTATATACTCATTCAATGGTTCAATCAAACGGTTTAGAGATCAACGGCCAAGATCAAACCAACTTAAAATACTATGAATTTCTGGATAATACCAACTTCCAAAAATCATTAAAAATAGCTTCGATGTCCAAACAATGCTCTGAAAAATTTTACGAACTTGTAACGACGTCTAGTTTAATCATATGGGTTCGAAAGACAAAAATCGACAAACTAAAAATTTGAAATAATTTTCGAAAACCACAAAGAATTTGAAGAATAATAGAAATTGAAATAAAAAATAGCTCGAAAATAATTTTCCTTTAAAAAATAGAAAATCGAATTTTCGAGATGTTACAGAACCGCCGCTTGCCTCCGCCATCAAACCTCCTCTCGGTCGAGCCACTCAGCCATCCCTCCACATGCCTGATTCTGACCAGGCCCTAAACCAGACTCTAGTCCTCCTTGAGCCCGTCCGACGACGACGCCACAAGGGCGCGCCATCGGACAGAACATCGTTCTCTCAACTTTGGTTTTTTTGCTCCAAAAAGTTTGGAGCTCTTAGGGTTTTTTTAAGTTCCTCAATGATTATTAGCTTTTAGCAAATTAGTTTCACAGGTTTTTAGTCTTCAGGGAAATAGTACACTCCTTTTAATATTTTGAGAATAATGGTTATATTCATAGATTAAAAGATCATAACGACTATACAAGGTCAAGCTAGTGAATTTGATGATCACACCATACATTTGAGGTTCAACTGATTACCAAAGAGTCAGACTATCATCCAAAAGAATGAATAAAAAGCTAAAATCCTAAAAAGCAAATGCAAAAACTAAGGTCCAAACAAAGGGACATTCCAAAAACTAAATGCAATACTAAATCAACCAACTAAAATAAACTCATCTCACACCTACGCAGTCGAAGAGCAAAACCATTATCATGACAAGTATGACGTCTAAGACTTAATAGTGTATATTTTTGTTTCCCAAACCAGCACAACATTTCGATCTAGGGGACGTGATGAGATTAACCCACAACAAATACACCATAGCCCAATCTATGGCCCAGCCCAACGAGAAGGAGAAGACTAGGAAAGATGGATTAAAAACATCTCCAACAGCTTTTTATAATTTCTCTATAAGCTTTAAGTAATTTTTCTTTTACAACTCTAACAAATTCTTACTTTAGAAATTTCATGATCATTCCCCAAATCTCAAATTACAATTCATAAATAATGGTAGATTTTAAGGTCACAAACGTTTTGATTCAAATAGAAACAACTAGAATAAGTAATATAAACTCAGCTAGATTATTAAGCAAATCGTTAGAAGGATAGTCCTATTCTCTGTTCCTTTTTTTTTTTTTTTTTCACTTTTATTTGGCTTTAGCTCTTTCATATGGTTAAGCAACAAAGCAAACACAACACTATTTGTAACACACCTTTGTTATTGGCAAGTCTGCGTACCAAACTCGATCAATCGATGACCATGTGTTTCTTCCCCCTTAATCAAGTAAGAAGTCGTGTCAAGGGTCTTTATCTTCCAAACTTTTCTTAATGTCGTTATCCACATATGGTCTTTTGACTGCCCTGCATTGATCTCCAAAGCTCCAAATAAGTAGTGCACTTTCTATAATCTACCCAACTTCCTGTGTGTCGAAATACTATGCTGTATCGATATCGATGGTAGCTAATTGTGTTGGTAATTAATTCTGTTGCCGCTGTACTAGTCCAAGTATCCAACCGTACGATTCCATTAATGTTGGTCTTCAGCATTTTTCCTGGTCTAAAAAGTAATGGACATACACTTGATCATATAAGTTACAACGTACGTATCCTGTTTCATTTTCAATAACCACCATAAGTAGTCGAGTTGGTAAGAGCTTAGGTGTGGAACCCCCATACCCAGGTTCGAATCTCATCCGACGCTAATTGGAGTTAAATATCAATTTATTCAGAGAGGATGAAGCGTTCTGACATGATCCATCGACGCGGATTAGTCTCTGGGCCTGAAAAACTTTTGAAGATACCGTCGTTGATACTCTAAAAAAAAAAAATGTTTCACTTTCAATTGTTAGTTAGGTGAATTCAAAAAAAATGAAATTTACTGGGTGAGTCAAACGTACAAGTAATTGTAATTCATTGAGTACTGGATATGGAACTGGACTGCAAAGAATTTGCCAAATCAAAGATCGGATGGACGTCGTTGTGTTGTAAGTTGTGACTTTTTAATTCATCTGAAATTCATTGAATCATAGACTGTGTTAGACACTTAGACTTGTTCTCAAAAAAAGAATGTGCGTTAGACTCCCACCACCAACAGCTAGCATGACAGAGGAAGTATTTTTTTATGTCTCATTGCCTTCCCTTAGTTTGATTTTCTATGGTTGTTTAGGAATATGTCTTCGCATATTCCTCATCTTGATAGTTGTTAGTAAACATTTTCTCTTACTGTTCTACTTTCTTGCCGTGCTAACTGGTGTGGTATTCTGAGCATCGGAAATCATGGAAAACCGATGAATTAGGAGGAGGCTGTAGGATCATTCATGTAATATCACAGTTAGAATACGAGGCCGAGTTAATCGACGCTTCTCAACTTAGCTAGCTACGTATGCCTTTGTGTGTGAGCTCACTAACGATGCGTTAGCTACGTCCACGGACAGAAGGAGAAACAGCCATTTTATTATGGTTGAGAAGGTGCAAAAAACCGGCTTACACAATAGGTTGTATATATATATATACAACTCTAAACCCTGATATATAGTCCTAATAGGAAACCATAACCTAGTATAAAACTCGATATACTAATCCTAGTATAACCCGATATACAGATAAGCCGTCAACAGATTTGACGGTTCAAGGAATAATCAACAAATCTCCACCTTGACTTGAATCCTCTCACAGATAACAGATGTACCAGATGCACCATAGTGATGCCAGATGAACAGATAACTCCTTCCCTCAGATGTCGCCCCCAAAGGGCAACTAACAGCTTGTAACATTTAGCAAGTCCAAACAATGTTGAAACTTGCTGTTGTGGAACCGGCTTGGTGAACATATCAGGGATTGTCAGCAGTGCCCACCTTCTTCACCTTAATTCTGCTCTCATCTCAGAAAATGATACCTGACATCAATGTGCTTGGTCCTCTCATGATGAACTTGATCCTTTGCTAAACATATTGCACTCAAACTGTCACAGTACACTATAGCCTGATCATGATGCAAACCAAAGACTACTGACCAGACCCCTTAACCAAATGCCTTCTTTGCAGCGGCTGTCAGAGCCATGTACTCTGCTTCAGTAGTAGACAAGGTCACTGTCGGCTGCAAAGTAGCTTTCCAGCTAAAACAGAGCCACCAGAGTAAGACATAACCAGTCATAGACCTCCTAGTGTCAACATCTCCAGCATAATCGCTATCTGAATAGCTTGTTACCCAAACAGCTTGTATCACTTCCATAAATGAGACCGACATCAGACGTACCTTTGAGGTAACGGAAAAATTCTCTTCAAAGCTTGCCAATGCTCCTTTCCAGGGTCACCCATAAATCTGCTGACAACACTCACAGCATGGTGAGATCAGGCCTAGTGCAAACCATAGCATACATCAAGCTTCCAACTGCACTAGCATAAGGAACTCGAGACATGTATTCCTTCTCCTCAGCAGATTTAGGTGCAAACGCAGTAGACAGATGAGTATTTGCAGCACTTGGAGTATCTAAAGATCTGGATGTAGACATACCAAACCTGGATAAAATTTTCTGGATGTAACTTTTCTGTGATAAGAAAAGCTTCTTCTGACTTCTATCCCTGTAGATCTCCATTAATGCCTTCCAGTGCTTAAAATTCTTGAAGGCGTCACTTTTATGCTTCATCATGAACACCCAAGTCATTCTTGAGTAGTCATCAATCATTGACACAAAATATTGTGACCTCCCAAAGAGTCAACGCGAGATGGACCCCAACAATCAGAATGAATATAATCAAGCGTGCCTTTAGTTCTATGAATCGCTTTAGGAAATTTACTGCGATGTAGCTTCCCAAAGATACAATGTTCACAGAAACTAAGATCCTTGACCTTGTGGCCACCAAGAAGATCATTCTTTGACAGAATTTGCATCCCTCTTTCACTCATATGACCAAGCCTCATGTGCCATAGCTTGGTCATATCATCCTTGTGAACCTCTGATGATGCAACAGCAGCCGAGCCTGACAGCGTTGAACCTTGCAGAATATACAAAGTACCTCGCTTGACACCTTTCAGAACCACATTGACACCTTTGTAGACATTCAAAATTCCACATGAGCCTGTGTACTTGAAACCTTTGCTATCTAGAAGACCCAAAGAAATCAGGTTTTTCGTCATGTGTGGAGCATGCCTAACATCATTCAATGTACAGAATTTACCATCATGTGTCCGAATTTTTATTGAGCCAATTCCAACCACCTTACTTGCAGAATCGTTTGCCATAGAAATATTTCCTCCATCTATCTGCTCATAGGTTGAAAACCACTCTCTGCGTGGACATATATGATAAGATGCCCCGGTATCCAAAATCCACACATCCCTGTGATGTTTGTGTGCATCTGCAACCAAAGCCAGGTCTTCTTCCGAAGTGGTGTCAACTTCTGCTACAACAGCAGTGCCTGATGCTTTCTCAGACTGCTTCTTCTTCTTTGGACATTCGTTTTTCCAATGTCCCTTCTCTTTACAGTAGTTACAGACATCATTGGATTTGGAACCCTTTGAAACTGGATTCTTGAATTTCTTCTTCCCCGAGCCTTCTGTCCCAAACTTCCACTGGCTACCAACCCTGTAGCCTGACTGTCTGAACTAGTGACGGTCGCCTTATGACGCATATCTCTAGTATGTAAAGATGATCTAACATCCTCCAGAGTCAGAGTATCTCTCCCACCAATAAAAGAATCCACAAAATTCTCATACGACGAAGGTAGAGATACCAACAGAATTAGAGCAGCATCCTCATCATCAACTTTAACATCGATATTACGCAACTCTAATAGAACAGTGTTTAACTGATCTAGGTGATCTCTTAGGGATGTACCTTCTTCCATACGCAGACCGAACAGACGTCGCTTTAGAAGCAACTTGTTGGTTAAAGACTTCGTCATGTATAGACTCTCAAGCTTCAACCACAGACCAGCCGCAGTTTCCTCCTCTGCGACCTCGGTGATTATATCATCTGCAAGGCACAACAGAATTGTCGAGTGTGCCTTCTCCTCCAGACTGGCCATCTCAGCGATTTCTTGATCCCCTGGCTTCTTAACCAGCGGCGCCCACATACCTTGTTGTTTTAACAAGGCTCGCATCTTGATCTGCCATAAACTAAACTGTTCCTCCCTGTGAATTTATCAATCTTCACATTTAAACCAGACATCTTTCTTGGCGGAAATCACAACCTTGCTCTTGATACCAATTTGTTGTAACGAGTGAAAGAAAGAACACAGATTTACGTGGTTCATTAACGATGCGTTAGCTACGTCCACGGACAGAAGGAGAACAGCCCTTTTATTATGTTGAGAAGAGTGCAAAAACCGGCTTACACAATAGGTTGTATATATATACAACTCTAAACCCTGATATACTAGTCCTAATAGGAAACCATAACCTAGTATAACTCGATATACTAATCCTAGTATAACCCGATATACAGATAAGCCGTCAGAACAGATTTGACGGTTCAAGGCATATATCAACAGAGCCCCAATTTCCTAAGCACCAAAAATTCCTTTTCTCTTGATTGTGTTGTACTACATAACTACTCTTGTTTAACTAATTAATCAACAATTTAAGTGAAAGTTTTATACTAATCTTAAACTTCAGGGTCAGTTACCAAACGAGCAGAAGGTTGCTGTGAAAAGGTTGTCTAAAACATCAGGACAAGGTACTGAAGAATTCAAAAACGAAGTTGCACTTATAGCAAGACTTCAACATCGCAATCTTGTAAAACTCTTAGGCTGTTGTATAAAGGGGGAAGAACGGATGTTAGTTCTAGAATACATGCCGAACAAAAGCTTGGACTCATTTCTCTTTGGTATGTCTTAATATTTGCCATTTTTAAGATACTGAATAACATATTGAGCTTCACAAATATGTACCATAGTCACACAAAGCCGAATATTTGATGCAGATCACACAAGACGGTCCTTCTTGGATTGGGAAAAGCGCTTTGAAATCATCAACGGGATTGCTCGTGGGATCCTGTATCTTCACCAAGACTCAAGATTGAGGATTATCCATAGAGATCTAAAGACTAGCAATGTTCTTTAGATGCTGAAATGAACCCGAAAATTTCTGATTTTGGCATGGCAAGAATATTTGATGGGGACCAAGTTCAGGATAAAACCAATCGAGTTGTTGGAACATAGTAAGATTGCCATATATATTGTCACGTTTCATATTCACTTTACTATATATGTTTGGTTGTAACATGTTAGTTTGTTCATGTGCAGTGGCTACATGCCACCAGAGTATGCGGTGTTTGGCAGATTTTCTACTAAATCGGATGTGTTTAGTTTTGGGATCATATTGTTAGAGGTTGTGAGTGGCAGAAGAAACAATTATTTTTCTCAAGAGGATCCTTCCATGAACTTGATTAGACATGTAAGTTGCTCAAATTTTGGTTAGAGTTTACCTGGAGTACTTGTTCATCCATTACTCAAGTCACACTTTCAAGTTTTAATGTCAGGTTTGGAACCTGTGGAGAGAAGACAGAGTCTTAGAAATTGTGGATTCAACTCTGGAGTTGTATAATTCTGATGAGGTCATGAGATGCATTCAAGTTGCACTCTTGTGCGTGCAAGAAGAATCAGAGGACCGGCCAGCCATGTCTGCCATTGTTTTCATGTTGAGCTGCGAAACATCTCCTCCATCTCCTAACCGGCCTGCATATGTCATCGGAAGATACTCCGTCACTGATGCTGATCCATCATTAGTACCAACACCATTTTATTCTATAAACGGCTTGACAATAACTGGTGAAGAAGGTCGATAATGGTACAGCTAGCACTTTTTGTTTAGTTCATTATTAAATTTACTGCTTTGCTAGGCATGTCACTATAAAATCATCATTAATTAGCCGACGATTTGTATTGCAAAGAATTGAAGATCAGATTTGCATAAGAAATGTTAGTTCAGGAGATCAAATATATGTTTCATCGTTTTCCTTCTATCGAATGTATTCATTGCCCATGGAAATGTAATCATGCAGCGCATAGATTATCTAGATAGGCGCTTTTGTTTCCTGCATTTCAAGTTTGAGTAGAGGAAGGATCACAATGGCTTTCCGATGTCCTCCAACATGATGTATCTCTTTGATTCATATCAATGAAGTATTCCTTTCTCAAAAAAAAAAAAAAAAAAAAAAAAAAAAAAAAAAAATTGCAGATGCAACCCTGGCACCGATGTTGATCCATTACTTTCAAACAGATCGCCTTCTAGCATGATAATGGTGGACAATTCTGAAAATAAGTACTTGTTTTAGTTTCATTAATTTTTCATCAGAAATTGTTATTTAGTCTCCTGTATCTGTTTCTGCAATTTTAACCATTTGCTAACATCAATATCAATGAGGGAACGTGGCCAAAGAGTTATCAATCTACATTTAAAGATGCAACGAAAAACAAAAACCAGAATCAAATGGTAAATATAAGGAATTTTTTAGTAATTGACTAACATATAAGATCACTAAACACACCAGGAATCTCAAACATTGTTGAAAAAGTTAAGCATGTCAATGCAAGAACAGTGAAAGCCATAAACTTTATTGCTAAAACGTTAACAAAGCCATAAACTTGGCACATCTTCATGTTCAGATTCTAAGCTTGTAACACACTTTCCAGATCTGCTTTCACCTTCAACATCCAAGATCAAGCACACTGATAGCAACTGTTACAAGATTGAAAAGGTTCAAAAGAAAGAGAGGGAGAAAACGAAGCTACCAGTTCTGCAAAACAGGGGAGTCATCAGAAAAGTGGGGGAAAGGGAGGAGCAAGCGGAAATCACAAGAATTTAACGGGATCGGTAAGAGAGAAATGTGTTCATGACATCATGCAGAAGACGATGTATCTGAAACTTTTACTCTCACCGATCCCATTAAAACTACCAACTTGCTCTGAGCTCTCACACCCTTTACCCACTTATCTACTTCAGTTTTGATATCTGGTCGGCTCAAACACAACAGGAATGGAAACCGTGTGTGTGTTTATATGATGGGAAACACATGGGCCGGTCCATTTTCATCAACCCGACCCGCCAGAAACCGGTCCCAAGTTCTGTTTTCTGGGCCTCGATTACCATTAGTATAGTCATGCTCCATTAGTCTTGTACTCTTCACACCGATGCATCATCTTGACAACCAAAGTATTAAAGGAAACATGAATTCCAAACTCAAAAAACAAAAGACAAATACGCACAGGGTTATGTGAAAGAAAATTCTCTATATTACATATTTCAAAGGAGACGGGGTTCTAATATATACTAGCTAGTCTCTAGATAGCTTACTATTTATGCACCTTCATTTACTTGCTTCAGTCTTTCTGGCTTGCTCCATAATTTCTGATTTTGGGATGGCTAGAATATTCCATGGGGACCAACTGCATGATCAGACAAGCCAAGATTAATATTCCATGCTGAATAAGGTTCAATTATTTATATGGGTGTAGATTGAAACAAAATATAGAGATGGGTTTTTCTAGCTTCATTGTTGGGGTTTATATCTAATTTTCTCAAAATCTTTCTTGCACTTCTTAGCTGATGAATGATAATTCGATTAAAAGAGGAAACAGCCCATATCACCCAGCAAAAGTCCCAATACATGATACTACAGGCACTTTTTAGCTGATTGCATTCACAGTACCTATCAATAATATATAAGAGAGTTATGAGCCTACACTCTGTAATCCAAACCATTTCTTATCATCACAAAAGCATGCATTAGTCTCCCCGTCAGCAGTACCAACACCATTTTATTCTGTAACTGCTGAGGAAGCTCGATAATGATACAGCTCACTTGTTTTGTTTGTTATTAAATTTACTGCTTTGCCAGGTATGTCACGATAAAATCATCATTAGCTGACAATTAGCATTGCAAAGAACTGAAGATCATATTGCGCACATACACCCTTATGTGAAAATGATCATATTTTCTGTATCTTTCCGAGAGCATTAGTCAAGAGAGTTTTATTTTGATCGCTCTTTCTTTAGATTAATACAGTAGAAATGAAAACTCACCAAGAAGGAAAACAGCAGTTGTGTAACATTCCAAGCATAAAACAGCAGCACGTAGCCTAGAATGAAATAAAGATCAATAGGAAACAGATCGTTTGAATTCATGAGGAACTTACAAGAAGTACTACTGCCTGAAAAATAAGTATCAATCATGTAGATGATATTGCTAACCTTGACGGCCTTTCTTGTTTTGTTGGAAAATATATTGGTATTGAATCAGAGATATCATAGAGAATATTTTGTATATGGATTGTAATCTTGCTGTATCAATTAGAATGGGTTTCCTTCCCTTATTTGGTCTCCTAACTTAATGGAGATTGCTTGATATCAAAGGTTGTACTCTGTATATATTTCCATACATAATAGAAGAACATTATTCTGCCATGCATATTATACTTTTCTATCTGGTATCAGAGCACAACGCTCTTGGACCTAAATTATCATAATATTTCTGATCAGTTGGTGTTTCTTTGAGAAGTTTTGATTTCTCTTTTGTTTATCATGGCTTCAATTCATTCTATATATCATTCAGAAACTTCAAGTAATTGCTCATCATCTTACTGTTGAACAATGCTTACTTATTATGGCATTGGTAAAAAGTAAGCGTGTTTTTTTGTCTCAAGCAAATGGTACAGGTTTACCGCATTCTTCATCAAATTTGATACCGGTCGCTCCTAATCGTTGGATTATTGATAGCGGAGCAACTCATTACATTACTTCTTCTTCAAAATTGTTGATGAATATTGATCAGAATCCTTCTCTGGCACCAGTTTCTTTACCCAGTGGAGCCACGGCCGGAACTACTATGACCGGTTCCATTCGGCTTAATGATTCATTCCAATTAAATAATGTTCTTTATGTGCCGAGCTTTAAAGTTGATCTTATGTCTGTTTTGATAAGACAATTGATGATTTACATTGTTCAGTGACCTGTTTTCCGTCTTGGTGTATTTTACAGGACTTGGCTACGAGGACGATGATTGGTGTGGGTAAGCGACATGGTGACCTCTATTACCTTGTGACGTTGGCTTCTACTTCTCCTTCTTCCCACTTCACTTGTAATCTCATGATTTCCTCTAATCTTTGGCATTGTCGTTTGGGGCACCATTCTTCTGCTCGTCTACAATATTTAGCCAATAGTAAGCTAAATTTTTCTTTTGATTCTAGTCATAAATGTGACGTTTGTCCATTAGCGAAACAAACTCGTCAACCTTTTTTTCCTAGTTCAATTTCAACCTCCAAGTGTTTTCCCTAATTCATTGTGATATTTGGGGTCGTTATAAAACACCCTCTCATTCTGGTGCTAATTATTTTCTAACTATTGTTGATGATTTTTCCCGTTTTACGTGGGTATTCTTGATGCGTCATAAAAGTGAGACACAAACAATACTTCGTGAATTTTTCAGTTATGTTGCCACTCAGTTTAACACCAAAATCCAACAATTCCATTCTGACAATGGTGCTGAGTTCTTTTCTTTACAAATTTTTTCCTCGAACAAGGAGTAATTTTCCAACATTCTTGTGTCTATACACCCCAACAAAATGGTGTTGTCGAGTGAAAACACAAACACATTCTTGAAACAGCTCGTGCTCTTCGTTTTCAATCTCATATACCCACTACTGGAAAAAAGCACTTAGAAGACGGAATTATTTCATCTCCTAAGTGACAGATTTTGTCTCCTGAGTACTTAGGAGACGGAACTTCAGTCGGTTAAGATCCGTCGCTTAAGTGTCGTGAGGTAGACACTTAAGCGACGGAACTTGAAATTCCGTCGCTTAAGTGGTTCTTAGGAGACGGAATACTTTCGTCTCCAAAGCACTTAGGCGACGGATTTTATTTTATAATAAAAAAAAAGTTATCCACTTACGAGACAGAATAGTTGAATTGCGTCGCTAATGACTGAAAAAAAATTAAAAAAAAAAATTAAAAAACAAATTCATTGCCCACTAATAAACCCAGTGGAAGTTTACTGCCCTCCAGTAAACTTCTACTGGGGGTCAGTAAACTTCAATACAGTATCTCCCTTTCAATTTCATGTCAATTATACATAACATATACTCTTTCTTACCCTAATAAACAAATTCATTGCATCATAGTAAACCTGGTGGAAGTTTACTGCCCCCCAGTAAAGGGGCAGTAAACTTCTACAGGGGGTCAGTAAACTTCAATACAGTATCTCCCTTTCAATTTCATGCCAATTATACACAACAGATACTCATTCTTACCATAATAAACAAATTCATTGCCCCCTAGTAAACCTAGTGGAAGTTTACTGCTCCCCAGTAAACTTCTACTAGGGGTCAATAAACTTCAATACAGTATCTCTCTTTCAATTTCATGTCAATTATACACAACAGATACTCATTATTACCCTAATAAACAAATTCATTGCCCCTAGTAAACCCGGTGGAAGTTTACTGCTCCCTAGTAAACTTCTACTGGGGGTCAGTAAACTTTAATACAGTATCTCATTTTCAATTTCATGCCAATTATACACAACAGATACTCATTCTTACCCTAATAAACAAATTCATTGCCCCCTAATAAACCCAGTGGAAGTTTACTGCCCCCCAGTAAACTTCTACTGGGGGTCAGTAAACTTCAATACAATATCTCCCTTTCAATTTCATACCAACAATCTACCTCAAATACACCACCACCACCACCACCGTACCAAATAACCATCATGCCACCACCATCATGCCAATCACATCCTAACCAAAATTAAAATCAAAATAAACAAAAACACATAAATCTTTCACCAAAGCTAATTAAACCAGAAAAATTGAAGAACTTACCTTGATTTCTTACTCCTTTGAAATTTCGAGGGACGGTGGTGGGTCGGCGGGAAGGCTTGGTAGAGAGAGAAAGATGGCGGCAACGGCGTCTGTGGTGGCGGAGATCGGATCCAGATCTAAGGCTCGGTGCAAGAGAAGGGGACGAGAAGCTTGCTGGCGGCAGGGATGGGTGAGTCGGGTCGGGTCGAGAGGGGGAGGTTGTTGGCTCCGAGGAGGGTGCGGAGGTGGCCGAGTGATTATGGGGGGGTGCAGTTGAAGGTGACGGCGCGGAGGAAGGAGCGGTGAGAATGAGAGAGAGAGCGGCATGAGAGATAGTCTGAGAGAGAGAGAGAGAGAGAGAGAGAGAGAGAGAGAGAGAGAGCGAGAGAGAGAGAGAGAGAGAGAGAGAGAGAGAGAGAGAGAGAGCTGAGAGATGAGAGAGAGAGATCTAGGAGAAGATGATTCCTTCTATTGATAAGGTTGGTGAGTGTGTGATTTAAAAGAATTGATATGTTTTGAAAAATTTTGGTTTGAATTTTCATGAAATTTTACGCGGGAAGATGAGCGCTCAAATTTCTAGAACTTAAGCGACGGAATGTTCTATTTCCGTCGTCTAAGTGATTCCTGATTTCCGTCTCCTAAGTAAACATTTCTGTCTCCTAAGTTCTACTAAGGCTACAGAATGTAGTTCCATTTCCAAAGTGATTCATATAAATTTTTTAATTTTTATTTTTTCAAAATGTCGTCGTCTAAGTAAAAATATTTCGTCTCCTAAGTAGTACTTAAGCGACGAAATGAAATTCCGTCTCCTAAGTCGTTCTTAAGAGACGAAATCAAAATATTTCGTTTCCTAAGAACAACTTAGGCGACGGAAACTGTTTCGTCGCCTAAGTAGAAAATTATGTCGCTTAAGTACGACTTAGGAGACGGAATTTTTTAATTCCGTTGCCTAAGTGCTATTTTCCAGTAGTGACCTATTTCTTTTTGGGGTGAATGTGTTCTCACTGTTGTCTACACCATTAACCGTCTTCCCACTTTGTTACTCAACAAGAAAACTCCATTCGAAATACTTTACAACAAGTTTCCCGATTATTCTCGTATGCGTGTTTTTTGGTTGCGTTGCCTTTGCAAAATCTGTCAATCCATCGTCAAAATTCGCTCCTCCTGCACATAAATGCATCTTTGTGGACATCCTATGGGTCAAAAGGCTTACAAATTATACAATATTGAGACCAAAAGGATCTTTACAAATCAGGATGTGATTTTTCTTGAAGATACTTTTCATCATTTAGCACCTACTGCCAAACCCGTTGAGCCCACTCCACAGGCCCAACCCATTCCTCTTCCTTTTGACTTTGACCCTTTCTTTTTCAATCCATCCTTTTCCACACAGAGCACGTCTTCTTCCTCTCCTTTCCCAACTTCAGCGACATCTCCACAACCCAATCCGCCCCTGCCTTCACCACCCAATCCGCCGCCCCCTCCACCAAATCTGCCATCGTCCTCTTCACCACCCAGTCCACCGCTGCCCTCCACCATTAAAACCTATGTTCACCGCCTTCGGGTTCCCGTGCATGCCGATGTCTTCCTCTCTTCCTCCGCTGGTGTCGTCCTCTCTTCCTCCCCCTGAGTCGATTGATATTATTTTCATATTTCTTTAGACTACGCAAGAATTTGTTGATATTTCCAATTAAATATTCTTGTTCCTAGATGTTCTATAGGAAAAAATTTACAATGAAAAAACGGCTCTTCCCTTCCTTTATGGAGAAACATTTATTACAAATCACAACATACAAGCCATCTTAAATATCTTTCTTTGGGAGGGTTAAAGATTTACCCGGTGTAAACAAGAAGTTTCGGCCCTGGAGGGATAATATCAACGACTTGACACCCGTCTGATGCCTCCACTATGGTTATTTCATATCCCCCCTTTTCTTTTCGTATAATTTTGCTTACTATACCTGCTGCTGTAGCATTATAAACATTATTGTTACTCTTGCTCCCGTCGGGAAAAATCTGACCCCTTCCTTTGTTCCCGCATAAGTATATAGAATATTTTAAGAAGTGAACATCTTTATTAGTAGCAGGATCTGGGGAAAGAATAGGAAATGTGATTTCACTATATTTCTGACCAAGAACAGGACCTATCACAAGAATATTTTTTTTAGTAGGGCGGTAACTTTGAAAAGACATATTTCCTATCTTTTCTTTAATCTCAGGCGAAATACGATCGGGCGGGGTTAGTTCAATTCCTCCTGAGCAGCCATCAATTGATTCTGCTATTCCTGACTCTCTTCCCATTGTTCCTGCTTAGCCACTTCGTCGTTCTCAGCGTTCTCGAGAAGCCAACGTCCGTCTCAAGGACTACGTTTTCTCGCAGGTGATTTTGCCACCACACCAATTATACTCGGCCTCGTTTTGTTCTACACTAGGTACGAAATATCCCCTTTGTCACTACATATCCTACAATCGGTATTCTCCTGCACATCTTCGTTATATTGCTAATGTTAGTTGGGATGAGGAACCGACCTCTTATGAAATTGTTGCAGCTGATCTGAAATGGCAGGAGGCTATGAATTCTGAGCTTCAAGCTCTTGTTGATAATCAGACATGGAGTCTGGTTCATTTACCTCCTGGAAAGTGGCCTATTAGTTGTAAATGGGTGTATTGAATCAAGCGCAAGGCTAATGGTTCAGTGGAGCGCTATAAGGCCCGGCTTGTTGCTCGGGGCTTCACTCAGACTGCAGGTATCGATTATCACAATACTTTTTCCCCTATTGCAAAAATGATCACTGTCCGATGCCTTCTTGTTGTTGCTGCTAGTTTGAACTGGTCTTTACATCAATTAGATGTTAATAATGCTTTCCTGAATGGTGATTTACTGGAGGAGATTTACATGTCCCCTCCTCTTGGTCTTCGGCGACAGGGGGAGAATCTAGTGTACGTGTCGCCTTCACAAGTCCTTGTACGGACTGAAACATGCCTCTCATCAATGGTTTTCCAAGTTCACGGAGGCTATTCTTGTTGCTGGTTTCTCTCAGTCTAAGGCCGACTATTCTTTGTTTGTCCGCAAGAATGGTACATCTCTCTGTCACATCCCGACCTTTAAATTTTTACCTTATTTACTAGCTTGGTTATAATAATAATTTTTACCGTCTCCGGCATTGAGATATAGTTTAATTGGTCCCTATAAGGGTTTTGGGGGACGATTTTTTCAGAGAGTTATTCGTAGGAGAAAATTATGACGATGGTGAAAATGATAAATTTTAGCTAGTAAAAGGTAACTTTTATTCGGGTATTATTTTTTCAGGTTGTTTTATTTTGGAATTGGGTTGTATAAGGGTGTTGGACCGGGTCAAGAGGTGGTCAAAAGCCTAGCCTCTCTCTCTCTCTCTCGGTTTTCCACCCGAACCCATCCCGCAGCCGAAACTTCCGGCTACCCGTCTGCCACTATCCGGCCACCATTTGCTGCCGCACCGGTCCCGTTCTGTCGGTCTCCAACCCATCAACCTCCCTGGACCGGTGACAGCTCCTCTAGCGCCGCCGTGAGGAAGATATCGGGCCCGAGAGGCCCGACTGTGTTAAGCTTCCCGTCGTCGGAACTCCCTCCTCCGGCCACCAAAGTCGGTGATCCTTGGCTCGTTTTGTAGCCCTCCTCCCATGCAGTAACCCCTCCAAAGGGCTCACTCTCTTGAGCTAGGTAAGGAGAAATTTGAGGTGGAAGTTCTAGGGTGTTTTTTGATGTTTTGTTCGATTGGCATAGCTAGGCTTGCATTTTGGCTTTGTGCTAGTTAGGAAATTGTAGAGCATGATGAGAGGATTATGCTGTCAAAATTTCATAGGAATTGGAGGTCGCCGGAATCGGCCTCTGGCAGGCGCTGTCGGCAGAGCCGCCGCTGTTTGAGAGATTTTTAAAGTTTTAAATGTGGAATATTAAGAGGAGTATCTTGATATGAATTATGGAATTTTTGGATGAGAGTAGGATAGGTTTGGGAATTTCCGAAGTGTAGTATTTTTTGTGGTTGAATAATGTAGAATCCGGCCGTAGGATTTAAGTCAATTATCTGTAGAAGGTTGAATTAGGGCTGCCGGTATGTTCGTTGAAGTTTGAGCCATTTTGAGTTAAGAATGACGAAGTTGGGCAATGATGAGTGTGTGGGAGACTCACGTTTAATTTTGCCAATTTTGTTTAAATATTGGATTTTTAGTTGGTAAATTAATTATATATTTGGAACAGGACATGAGGAGGCCCGAGCAAAAGAAGCCTGGGAGCGACATCAGGCTTAGGCCTAATTTGTGAGTGGACCCTTGTTTTAATTGAAAAGCATGCGATGAACTATTTGTTGATCATTTATTTCTTCTGATGAGACTTATTGATTTCTCGGCTATCTAGCAATTTTCTTCCTTTGGAGAAATCCCGAAAATGAGATTTTCGATGGATATGTGTTTATTGGATGTTATGAGTATATATGTATATAAATGCTAGCTAGCCATACGTGCTTGGTCCGTCATAATGAGGTAAAATATCATTATGGCGTGATGTGAGTGTTAGACACAAGCGTTATAGCCCTATATGAAAACTACTTTCTTTCTGGTTTATTTAGGTTTTCATATAGGGAGTCCACACGTAAATACACCGTCATCTTCGGTCATAATATGGAAAAATAACATTATGGCGTGACGTGAGCGTCGTAGCCTTGTATGAATTTCTATTTTTCTAAATTGTTTATAGGATTCATACAAGGAGTCTGACGAGTGTAAATACATACGCATATATGTCTATATATAGTTTAGCCTGAGAGTCTCCATTTTATTTGAGTTGGTGACTAGCCGGAGCTAGTCGTGAAATTGCCAGTTTTTGAGTTGAGTGTTTTTGAGCGGTTGCATGCATCATAATTTCTTTGGAAATTAAAATGGGAATGCATAAATATTTTTATTAATTTATTTTTGTCCACTCACTCTAACGTTATTAAATATCTTCCTCTGGGCCCTTCATTTTAATATGCCCAGTCTGCAGAGTTCGAATTGGATTTAGTAAGAGGCGAGGCATAGTCACCCGTATTTCCACCACCTTTCACCAGTAGGTTACCTGTTTAACCTACATGTGTTTTCTTACTTCCGCTAGTGTCTAGTAGCTCTGAATACTTGAGTTTTTTTTGTGGGGTGAAGGCATGTTGACTTTTTAGATTATTTGACGGAGGATTTATGTTATCTTTTTTGGATAATTAAGTGTTGATTTGGAAGATGATTTATTTATTTATTATTTTTTTGTGGTGGTTGTGCTTGGGGAGCAGGTAGGCTCCAAAAGTTAAGGGTGAATTGAGAATTTTAGGAGTGTTTGCAGGTTTTCGTTAGGAAGGGTTGTCCATTTTCATAGGAGGTTATACCGAATTTTGCGGTAAATATTTCCTTTTAGGAGGTCCCCGCACGATTTACTCCGGGTTCATGTTGAAATTCGGGGTGGGTCGTGTCACTCTCACTATTTTGTTAATCTATGTGGATGTCATTCTGATAACAGGAAACAATATGGAGTCTATTAATGCTCTGAAGCAATTCTTCCATACTCGTTTTCGCATCAAGGATCTTGGTGATCTGAAATTCTTCCTTGGCATTGAAGTAGCTCGTTCCAAGAAATGAATTTACATATCTCAACGCAAATATACCTTGAAAATTATCAAAGATAGTGGCTACTTGGGTGCTAAGCTGGTTGAGTTTCCCATGGAAGAATCCAAGCTTTCAAATAACAGAGAATTACTCAAAGACCCTGCTGCATATCGGCGCCTAGTTGGTCAGCTGATTTATTTGACCATTACTAGACCCGACATCACATACTTAGTACATATCCTTAGCCGGTTTATGCATGAACCTCGCTTACAACATATGACTGCTGCTCTTCGAGTTGTTCGTTACCTTAAGTCTTCTCCTGGTCAAGGTTTACTTCTCCATGCCAATAACTCTTTAAATCTGAAGGCTTTCTGCGATTCTGATTGAGCGGGTTGTCCTATTACCCGCCACTCTACTACTGGCTTGTTACGCCCCAAACTGCACCTCCTCAGTTTAGGTACGTCACAGTGCCGCGAGTCTCAAAAGGAGAAACACAAAGCAGTTAATGTAAGAAAACATTTTAAAAAAAACACAACAGAAGCGTAAAAAAATTTTGAGGTGTAAAACTTAATTTTTCTCAATGATTATGAAATCATGAACTCAAAGGAATACAAATTATCAATTAGAGTATCATAAAACAAACTCATAATAAGATTGGGCTTTTCCCTTCGCCTAAAATTGATTTACGAAATGATCAATAATAACTAAACTTAAAGAAATAAAATTACGATGCATAACAGAACAAGACCAACAAGATATAATTTAGCACATAAAACTCAAATAAAAAAATAAAGGGGACAACATAGAAACCAAGTTACCAATCATAAATATACACACCCAACTCCTCGCCACTATCCCGTCTCAATGCATACTACCTGCATCCACAAACTGTTGTAGGGGTGAGTTTTCGTCCTCGTTGCTCAAGGAACTCTTGAAAATAGATAAAGAAATAGTTTCATAGGACACAGTATAAAAACAAGATTGAATTCAAATATTTAATGAACGACAACTTTCAAAAACATTTCTATGATCAAATAAATGCGGCGCCATAAAACTGTACCTGATGGCCGGTCCTTTTTAAACCCACTACCCAACTTACCTCACTATATTTGTATAACAAGTAAGTGTAGCGAGAGTGTCCACAAACGCCTTATCGCCTAGAAGCAGTGCCACTCCACAAGGGATGTAAGACACTCTTCCGTTCATAAAGGCCCCTCCGGAGGTTTAGGGGATCGAACCTAAGGTAGTCGCTATGCTCCTCTCACTCTCAAGCAATCAAAATCTTATAGCACCGGTTACCATGTTTTTATCGGATAACCGGATCACGCAATCTCAAATATGCATAAACATTTTTATAAAACAAATATCATTAATCAAGGGAGTTCCGGGTCTCCTACCTTGAATCCGTGGCTTTCTTCGCGAACTCCCAAAATCACGAGCCTTCCGCTCCTCAGGTAACTGGAGTTCCTATCGTCCAAGAATATTCGAATGTTATTATAAATCTCGATTAATAACACTCACCAAGTTTACATTGACCAATTACAACTCTATTGAGATTATTAATCCATGCATCAACTCGACTTTTCTATTTTATTTTAGGTACACCCAAAATACTAAGGGCACCCAACATGTCATTTTCCTTCTTATATTTCCACATGTTCTACATTCCATTCCATCAACTCAATCATTTCCATGCCATTGCTTATATGATCATCAATCTAGCTTTATCACTTTCTATTTAACAAAAACGCCCAGCAGTCATAATGCAAAAGTCCAAACCAATATGTCCAGTAACTAATCAACTTCACTTTCCAGAATTATAACACAATTTCAATCTCCCATTTTCATATATAACTTGTTATTCACGATGGATCAATTCCAATCCAACCTTTTCAAAAGCATGATTCACATATACACAGAAACGAATTACTTAATAATCTCATAAGGTCAAAACATTAACCCACTAACCTGATTATCAAGTTAGATCAAATAAGAACTCCAAATTGCATATTGGCTCATCCGGCAAGAACACAGCAAGCTAAACCAATTTGGCTTATCCAAAATCATCAATTCTGTCCATCGAATAAGCTGACCCCGAACAGCGACATCTCTGAATCGAATGAGTCCTAAGGCTCCAAAATCGCTATCGAAGACTAATCAAAACACAGAACCAAGTTCATTCAGTCTCCTCTTGTTGTTTCTATACTCAAACTTCAGTAACCAACACAAACAACTCAACTTGAATAAGTATGTTCCTACCACCATTTCACCGAATCAAAATAATCAATACCACCACCAAATCCACAAATTACCAAAACCAGAAGGTTTTCCACTCACCTTTTATCCATCTCTTGACCCAAGTCCTTCTGAATAAGCCATCAAAGGAAACATGTTGCCCAAACGAATATATAGCAGTCCTCCGAACCCAGAAACGAAAATCAGTCAATCTAAAACAAATCCAAAAACGAATTAAACCGAAACGTAGAGGAGAGAGAGGGAATCAGGTCTCCTACCTCATACACCGTCAACGGTCGCCGCAAAACTCAGAAAATCCAGTTGTGTACAGAGCTTCTTGGCATCCGTTCCTTCTACGGTTGTTGATCGAAGCAACCCAGGCTAGGAATGCGTCAGGGACCTCAAGGCAGTCTGGTCGGTGGTGGTCTGTCATCGGAAGGCACCACATAGTGAGGCGGTGTCGGAGGTCGGGCGTTCGGCGTCGGGAGAGAGAAGTGAAGTCGGTCTGACTAATTGACCGTGTTAGCTTCCTTCTATATTCTCAGCACCGACTTGAGCTTCAACGATTGAGATTGAACAATTCAAATTTCCAGATCGCACTGGAGAATTTTTCTAATCTAGTTTCTATATTTCTTAAACTTTTAAAATTTATAGAAAATTTACTCGAGACTCCGAATAATTCTTTGAAAATTTCTACGAACTCATCTTGTCGTGTACTATTTATCCAACTCTAAAATCAAGGATTCCGCCTGTCACATTTTCTGAAGATCTCCTCGAGCACATTTTAATACAATCGAGGTCGTTAAGCTAATTACCGAATGACCTCAAATTAAGCTAGTCAAATTTTCTAGGTGTTACATAGCTATTGTGTATTTCTTGGAAATTCTTTAATTTCATAAAGGACCAAGAGGCAAAAGACCGTATCTTTATCAAGTGCAGAAGCTGAGTACAAAACAATGGCAAGTACTTGCTGTAAGCTTACTTGGCTACGTTATTTATTTGCAAATTTGCATATTCCTGTTACAAGTCATGCTGTTTTACATTGTGATAATCAAGCAGCCTTACATATTGCAAAAAATCTTGTTTTTCATGAGAGAACTCGGCATATTGAAATAGATTGTCACTTCATTAGGGATAAAATTTTACGAGGTGAAGTTGTTACTCGTTTTGTGATTTCTTCACAGCAATTAGCAGACGTATTTACTAAAGCTTTGAGAAAAGAAAAATTCAAGCAACTTATGAGCAAGTTGGGAGTCATTGGCATTCACTCTCGGGAGTGTTGGAAAATATATTGGTATTGAATCAGAGATATCATAGAGAATATTTTGTATGTGGATTGTAATCTTGCTCTATCAATTAGAATAAGTTTCCTTCCCTTATTTGGTCTCCTAACTTAATGGAGATTGCTTGATATCAAGGTTGTACTCTGTATATATTTCCATACATAATAGAAGAACATTATTCTGCCATATTATACTTTTCTATATGTTTTGTGATTCATTCCAGCAATTCTTGTCCCACAGAGAAACACCGTTTAGCTAGAAATGAATTAGGAATTGAAGGAAAACGAACCCGGCCAGAAACTTATCTTATTCAATGCTTAACCCATGCACTATCATATTACCCAAAAAAAAAAAAAAAAACCCATACACTGTCATACATATATCTCAGTAGTGGTCTGGATCTTAGAAAAACCCAACCTTTGGACAAAGAAGTTTCAGAAAGCCAGGGGGTTTGGTTTCTCCCTTTCACACTTATTAAGCTAATCATGAACCCTTAAAACCAATGCATACTATTGAACTCTTTGATTATCTATTTGATTATTGCAGGAATGATTGATTTACTGTATAATTTTGGCTCTAGGATTCGTTCAAAGATTGGTCCACCGTTCCTGGCTAGCCATCAAAGAAGAAGAAATGGTTTATGGTTGAGAGGATAGAGGTAAACGTTGACATACCAACAGATGGAGACTTTTCAGTCAAAAATGTAGCTTCTTCATGTAATATTAATTAGCCTTTTGCTTTTGGGAAATTCCCTGAAGACTTGGTCTTTTTTTAGAGTCAAAGTCTGCAATTCTTATAACTCTATGAATTTAGTCAATTTACCTTCAGCTCTAAAATGAGAGAACCTTCATATGAACTATCAAAATCCCCTTGATTACTATGAATACAAACAATCCTTAATAATATCTGGCCAAAGATGTTGAAGTGTTAAACCAAGTTTTAATTAATAATTGAACCATGTTCTTGATTATCTTAAGTTCCCAACACTTGATGCCAAGTAAAAAAAGCTAACAAGTATCAATCATAGTCGTCAAGACTCCAATTTGCAGACCTACACATGTTTTCTGATACCATTATTATTACGGTTTTTATTTACTATAGAAAAATGTCCTGCTTATTTTGTGGTTTTTCAGGATCAGAAAGTTAACAAGTATTTAAAAAGCAAATCATTTTCATGATTCAGCAGCATTGATCTATTAATCACCAGCAAGGCATTAACACTTGGACAGGAGTTGAGCCCAGAATGACTGCTATTAGATGAGTCATTGTCAAATGTCATGCATTATTCGGAAAACTTCAAAGAAGAAGTCCAGAAGATCAATGTAAAGCGACTTTAATTCATTGCTCACCAGCTCCAATTATGAAAAATATGCCATTCGTTCATTACTACACATTTGAGAGTGCAGAGAAAATGTTTTTGAAGGCTTTGCTTCTCTCCCTCCTCTTTCAGTTCTGCAGTTCCAGGGACACCATTAGAGGGAATGAAGAACAATTGAAGGATGTTGATGGAGACTATTTAGTATCCAGAGAAAGGAAGTTTGAGTTGGGTTTCTTCAGCCCGGAAATTCTCGCTACCGGTATGTTGGAATTTGGTTTTCTCAGTCTAAAGTATCTCAAAAAACAGTGGTGTGGGTTGCAAACAGGAACAACCCCATTAATGATACCTCTGGTGTGCTCACAATCAACAGGTATGGAGAACTTGTCCTTTATGCTCATAACATGAAGAGCATGCTTTGGTTTACTAATGTGACGCGATCGGTCAAGAATGTTAACACTAGCACTTATCAGCACAGCTTTTGGATACAGGAAATTTTGTTGTGTTCCAGGATGATAATAATGATATATTTATATGGCAGAGTTTTGATCATCCTACAGATACTCTACTTCCAGGTATGAAAATTGGGGTGAATTGGAAAACTGGGCTAGAATGGGTTTTAACATCTTGGAAGTCACATGATGACCCTGGAGCTGGGGAATATACACATAGGCTCTATCAAAATGAGACTGCTCTCCCCCAATTTTTTACATATAAAGGTTTGAGTAAGTATTGGCGAAGCGCTCCAGGGCCCACTGCTAGTTTTGTCAATAATCAAGAGGAAACTTGTTATTTAATGAATAAAACCAATGGAATTGCAAGAATAACTATGAATGGTTCTGAGTTACAGCACCTACATACATGGAGTGATGGAGAAAATCAATGGAAGCCAGTCTCTGCTGCACCCAAAGTACGGTGTGATTGGTATGCACATTGTGGTGCCAACAGCAAATGTTACCCTGACAATATCAGTCTGTTTGAGTGTGACTGTCTACCCGGCTTTGAACCAAAATCTATCAATGAGTGGAACCAGAATGATGGGTCAGATGGATGTGTGAGTAAACGAAAGAAGAAGTTTCTAAGGTGGGAATGGAGAGGGTTTGTGCAGGTAACAAGAGTTAAATTTCCAGACACATCAATAGCAGCTCGACTGGAAGCACGTAAAGTAACAAAGCGTGTAGGCAGGAGTGCTGGCAAATTGTTCTTGCAAAGCATATATGAGCCTTGAAAATGAAGAAGAGGGTGTTGTTGATGTTGGACATGGTATGATGATTTGATGGATATTTTAGTGTACACAGAGGTTGGACGAGATCTATATGTTCGTGTGGATCAAATGGAATTAGGTAACGTACTACTTAGCTTGCAGTGGAAGCAAACTCAACTAATTTCACATAGTTGTTATTATCACATTGCTGCTTTGTTTTCATGCATTTCTAACCCTTTGTTGACCTCTATATGTAGCTGAGAGTGTGCTGGAAAATCCAAGGTTTCTTTAAAAGAGGGAGTATGCTTGCCATTCCTATAGTCTGTGCTCTGCTAGCATTGGTACTGATCATTATGTGTGCTGTTGGTGGTGTAAGAAAAGAAGGAACACAACAGGTAAAAATTTTCTCTTATATACTCTAATTGGTTATCTTCTTTAGTTTGCATGAGCTGAAAATCTTGTGCTGTCCGTAAGTCACGTACATGAAAGAACTTCGACAACATCAATGCATCTAAGAAACTACAGTACATAAAGTCGGTATGTCATGCATGTCAGAACGAGGAAAAATACAGGTGTATGGCGTAATACTTGTTGTTTCTTCCTGTTGGCAGAAATTGTGGAGTCAGATGAACTTGAGGAACCTAAGAGGCACCCCCCCCGAATTGCAATTTTTCGATTGAACACACTAATGGCAGTCCACAGATAAACTCCCTTCTCCTGTCAATGAACTCGGCCAGGTGGTTTTGCTCTGTTTTATTAAGGTGGACCGCCAATTTCCTAAAAGTCACCAAAATTCCTTTTCTCTTGATTGTTTGTACTAATACTACTCTTGTTTAACTATTAAGTCAACAGCTTTAGTGGAAAGTTTTATCTAATCTTAAACATTCAGGGTCAGTTGTTACCAAACGAGCAGAAGGTTTGCTGTGAACAGGTTGTCTAAAACATCAGAAAAGGTCTGAGAATTCAAAACGAAGTTGCACTATACAAGACTTTCAAACTCGCAAATCTTGTAAAACGCTATAGGCTGTTTGTATAGGAAGGGGAAAACGGTGTTTCTTTCTAGAATACATGCCGAACACAAGCTTGACTTCATTTCTCTTGGTTGTCCCTAATAGTTTGCGCATTTTTAAGATACTGAATAACCATATTGAGCTTCACAAATATTAACATATCACACAAAGCCGAATATTTGATGCAGATCACACAAGAGGTCCTTCTTGGATTGGGAAAATCGCTTTGAAATCCTCAACTGATGCTTCGGGGCTCCTGTATCTTCACCAGCTCAAGAGTTGGGAGTCATCCATAGAATCTAAGACAAGCAGTTCTTTTAGATGACTGAAATGAACCGCGAAATTTCGTTAGTTTTGGCATGTGCAGAATATTTGGAGTGGGGACCAAGTTCAGGATAAAACCAATCGAGTTGTTGGAACATAGTAAGTTGCCATAATAATTGTCACGTTTCATATTCACTTTAAACTATATATGGTTGGTTTTAACATGTTCGT
>WPAB01000176.1:0-30589 GCA_010134655.1 Fragaria nilgerrensis | reverse complement strand
GACAAAAGGAAAATGCTTTTAACGATCATTGAGTTACCAAAGTAAAGAGGTGAAGATATCAGTAGACTTTTCTAATGAGCATCAAGGGGTCCCTTGGCACCCTTGAACTCTCTGGCTCCAGCCTCATAAATTCTCTCTTTTTTACTGCATGAGGTTGTGGAGCTCGATCCATGACATCCCTCAGCAAATTTTCAATACATCAACCAATCCCCTGACCTCATGGCCTTCATTGGCATTGGTCGAAGTAGCCACACGGGGTTGTGTGTGGGCGCCTAGGAGGCATAGTACCTGAGGAGAAGAAAATATTTAGCAGTCATATAACAAGAACAAAACTAACTCAACTATCACACATACCCAATAACACATAGCACCAAAAGCAAAATGCCAATGAATCTGCCGCGAACGGATCATCACTCTATAGACTATGTGGTATTTAGGCAAATATGATGGTGACAAGGAAGCAGGAAAAGGATACCTAAAGCTCTATACCAACTGACACGACCCGCCCCGAATTTCACCCTAAATCCGGAGTAAATCGTGCGGGGACCACCTCCAAGGAAAGATTTACCGCAAAATTCGGTACACCTCCCCCTTGAAAATGGACAACCCTTCCAATAAAAACCTGCAAAACCTTCTAAAGGTTCCAAATCCAACCTTAACTTCTGGAGCCTTCGTGCTCCTCAAAAACAATCATCACCAACAGGATAATAAACATTATCTAAGATAATATACATCATCCGTCAAATATTCTAAAATATAAACAAGCCTTCACCCACAACTAAAATATATACATTAAACCCAAGTATTCAGAGCTACTAGACACTAGCGGAAGCAAGAAAAAGACAAGTAGGCTAAACAGGTAACCTACTGGTGAAATGTGGTGGAAATACGGGTGACTATGCCTCGTCTCCTACTAGATCCAATCCGAACTCTGCAGACTGGGCATTTTAAAACAAAGGGCCCAGGGGAAGACATTTAATAATATTAGAGTGAGTGGACAAAAAAAATTTAATAATAAACTATTTATGCATTCCCATTTTAATTTCATAGAAAAATATACTGCATGCGGCAGCTTAAAAGTGTTCAACTGATAAACTGGTAATTTACGACTAGCACTGGCTAGTCACAAACTCAAATAAAATGGAGCCTCTCAGGCTAAACCATATATATTCATGTATTCGTATGTATCTACACTCGTCAGACTCCTTGTATGAATCCTAGAAACAATTCAGAAAAATAGAAATTCATACAAGGCTACAACGCTGGCGTCTAACGCTCACGTTGCGCCATAATGGTATTTTTCCTCATTATGACCGAAAAGGGACGGTGTACATATACGTGTGGACTCCCTATATGAAAACCTAAATAAACTGAAAAAGAAAGAAGTTTTCATATAGGGCTATGACGCTTGTGTCTAACACGCACGACACGCCATAATGGTATTTTACCTCATTATGACGGACCAAGCACGTATGGCTAGCTAGCATTTTATACATACTATTCTCATAAAATCCAAAACATATATATCCACCGAAAATCTCATTTTCGGGATCTCTCCAAAGGAGGAAAAATTATCAAATAGGCGAGAAATCAATAAATCTCATCAGAAGAAATAAATGATTAATAAAATCATTCATCGCATGCTTTTTATTTAAAACAAAGGTCCACTCACAAATTAGGCCTAAGTCTGATGACGCTCCGAGGCTTCTTCTGCTCGAGCCTCCTCACGTCTTGTTCCAAATATATAATTAATTTACCAACTGAATTCCAGTATTTATAAAATAGGCAAAATTAATCGAGAGCCATAATTACGCTCATCATTGCCTAAGTTCGATATTCTTAAATCGGAACGATCCAAACTTTTATATCATACTCGGCAGTCGTATAAACAACCTTTTCCAGAAATTGATTTAAATCCTACGGTCGGATTTTACATTATTTAACTGCTTAAATACCAAACTTCGGAAATTCACAAACCTATTCAAAACTCGTCCGAAAATTCTAAAACTCATTCCATTAATTCCTCATAAAAATCTCCACCTAAAACAATTTTTCCAGCGGGGGCGCCGGCGGCGGCTCCGCCAGCAGCAGCGGCCGGCGACCAGCTCCGGCGACGTCTAAATTCTACCAAATTTTAACAGCAGCTTCCTCTCATCATTCCAAACAACTTTCATAACTATCACTGAGTCCAATTTCAAGCCTAACTAGGTCAATCGAACGAAAACATCCTAAAAGCCCTAGAATTTCAACTTCGAATTTCTCCTTACCGAGCTCAAAAGGGATCGAGCCTTTGGAGGGGTTGTTGCACGGGAGGAGAGCTTCAAAACCGTACCAAGCTTGCTAGGATTGGTGGCCGGAGGAGGGAGTTTCGGCGACGGAAAACTTAAGGCAGCCGGAACTCCGGGGCGACGTCTCTCCCTCACGGCGGCACTAGAGAGGCTGCCACCGGTCTAGAACGGTAGCTGGGTTGGAGACCGATCGATTGGGACCGGTGCGGCGGTGAACGGTGGGCCGGACGGCGGAGAAGAAAATCCGGCAGGAAAGAGAATCGGAGAGAAAGAAGAGAAAGAGAGAGAGGAGAGAGAATCGGGAGGGAAGAGAGAGAAAATATGTTGGGCTTGGCCCAACTGGTTCCAACCCAATATATAACCAATCCAAAAATTTGACACCCCCAAAAATAATACCCTAATAAAAATTACCTTTTACTAGCTAATTTACCATTTTTTTTACCGTCGTTACATTTTTTCCTACGAATAACTTTCCGAAATAATCGTCCCTCAAAACCCCCTAGGGACCAATTAAACTATATGTCAATGTCGGAGACGGTAAAAATTCTTATTATAATCAAGCTAGTAAATAAGATAAAATCTTACGGGTCGGGATGTGACAGTTTTGGCCATTCCAATGAAAATCATTTTTCATTGCCCATTTACACATCATAAGTAGAAAACCTACCTCCTCTTTCTCATTTACCCGATCAGGCCTCTCTCTCTCTCTCTCTCTTCTCTCTCTCGCTCTATCTCTCTCTCTCTCCTCGCTCTCTCTCTCTCTCTCTCTCTCTCTCTCTCTCTCTCTCTCTCTCTCATCTCTCTCCAGAGATCTGAAGCCAGCCATGCCTCGCTGAAGCAAGCCAACGCCGATCAAACCTCACCGACGCCGACCAATGCCTCGACGACGATGACTCTCTAACGAAGGATCTACAAACTCTCTCTCTCTCTCTCTCTCTCTCTAACTCTCACTCACAGATCCGTCACCGGCGACCTCATCCTCGCCTCCACCATCTCCGACAAGCTCATCCTCTCCTCCGCCTAATCGCCGCCTCGTCCTCGTCGGTCGCTGCAACACTATGAGTCCGAATAGCAGCGTCAAATCCAGATTTGGTCACGTCGTCTACATGCCGGCACTAGGAAAAGTCGATGCGCGCCGAGCTCAAGGAGATTCATCACGCTCCGCTGTCGTCTCCGATCAGAGGTGGTCGTCCTAGCTTGGCAGGTTTACTACCCCCAGTAGAAGTTTACTAGGAGTAGTAAACTTTATTTGTCCGCATCTAAATTGATTTTTTTTTGTGTTTAATGTATATACTGACTAGAAAAATATTGTATTGCAAGTTTACTACCCTCAGTAAACTTTACTGGGGGTAGTAAACTTTATTTTTTCATATTTAAGTTGATTTTTCATTGTTTTAATGTGTATAATGGCATTGGAGCTACTGTTTTGCAAGGTTACTACCCCAGTAAAAGTTTACTACACATCTAAGTTGATTTTTCTCCTTTTGAATATGAATTATGGCATTAGAGCTATTATTTTGTAAGTTTACTAACCCGCAGTAAAAGTTTACTAGGGGTAGTAAATTTTATTTTTGCATCTAAGTTGATTTTTCTCCGTTTTAGTGTGTACTTATGGCCTTGGAGATATTGTTTTCCAAGCTTACTACCCCCAGTATAAGTTTACTAGGGGTAATAAACTTTATTTTTTCGCATCTAGGTTGTTCTTCCTCTGTTTTAGTGTGTATTATGGTATTGAAAATATTTTTTTGCAAGTTTACTACCCCTAATAAAAGTTTACTGGGGTAGTAAACTTTAGTTTTTCGAATCTAAATTGTTCTTCCTCTGTTTTAGTGTGTATTATAGTCTTGAAAATACTATTTTGCAAGTTACTACCCCCAGTAAAAGTTTACTAGGGGTAGTAAATTTTATTTTTTTCGCATCTAAGTTGATTTTTCTCCATTTTAATATGTACTTATAGCCTTGGAGACATTATTTTGCAAGATTACTACCCCCAGTAAGATGTTTACTAGAGGTGGTAAACTAAACTTTATTTTTTGCATATATGTTGATTTTTTCTCTCCTTTAAGGTATATAATGGTCATAGGAAAACTGTATTGCAAGTTTACTACCCCAGTAGAAGTTTACTAGGGGTGTAGTAAACTTTATTTTTCTGCATCTAAGTTGATTTTTCACTGTTTTAAGGTGTTATAATGGTCATGGAGAAACTTTATTTTGAGTTTACTACCCCAGTAAAAGTTTACTAGGGGTAGTAAACTTTTTTTTTCGTACTTAGGTTAAGATCACGTAAATTCCGATGGCATTTAAAAAAATCCAGTGAGATTTCTGAAAAATTCCGGCCACCAGATGCCTGCAATTTTCTGGCCGTCGGAAAATTCCGGTCACCGGTGACCGGATTCCGATGGCCGGAGTTCGGAGTCCGGCGACCGGAATACGGCCGCCGGTGACTGGCACCGGAGCCGGTGTGCTTCCGGCAAAGTCTTCCCTCCATCTTTTTCACTTTTTCTCTTTAAGTAAAAGCTAAGGGTAAAAAAGTCTTTAAAAATATAATTAAATTATATTTTAATAAAGATTTGTGTATTTAGGTTTAAAATAAGTATCTTGTATTCAAATGGGCTAAAAAAAATATTATCATTGAAATGAGGTTTGACTTTTTCTATTTTGTCCAAATGTTCTTTTTCTATTAATTGCTCTATACGTACGTCTTGCTGTAAGCTAGTTGCATATATATCAACAATGATTAAAAGATTGGCACTGCAGGGCAACAGGGGTATCAGGTATGGAATTGAATAAATTAACTGTAAAACTTATACAAATGATCCTCAAGGTGTGTAGTGTACTCGTGTTAATAACCATTCGTAGATTCGATACGTCGGTTCAAGCCTTTGATGACTAATAAATCGTAGACAAGGGATCGATGTTAAATTTCCACCGAATGATTCTTGTGGACATTTATATGCCATAGTACTGTACGTGTAAACTAAATTATTATTGCACTGAAAATTTTCATACAAGTTAAGGAATCGAACCAGAAGTCTTCTCTACCATAAACTTGGAGTGAACCACCCCTTCTGACCCTCTAGGTTGACAACATCTGGAAACAATCTCTCATTTTCCAGTGTCCAAATAGAAAATGCTGATCGTTTCATCTTGTACAAAATAAATGCAGTTTCCTACTAATTCTTCGTGATCACCGGCTCGAAAGGACAATGAAGAACCATTTCGGCCAAAAACAATGTTTCGTCCTCCAAACTTTGTACCCTCAAGAAGTTGCCACACTCGACGTCAATCTTGTATACAATGAAACCACTCGTCGTCACGGAGATATTCGGCTTCCCGGCTCATCATTGATGAATGTGCGATCTAGCATTTGATGGATGAGCAAGACTTCATTGTTGATAGATGATTCTATCATGTAAGATATGCTGTTGAAGCTTGCTATTTCGTCATAGATCAACTTCAATTCACAACATGATCTTCAAAAGTTATGGGGTAAGATACAACTGTGCAGCGTTTGCTAGCATAGTTATGACGAAGCAAGGCGTAGAGCGTGGTACCTGAGAAGAATATATCAGTGACACCAATGTATGGGTCGTCAAGTTCGAAGACAGTCCATCTTTTATCTCCAGGTCTGCAGAAACCTAACTCATGACTACTAAAAATTGCTGCCACTATACATTTCGAGGTATTTGGACTAGACAGTGCAATTTTAGTAACGAAGTCTTGGGGTTCACGCCATTTCCTAAAACCGATTCGGAAAGTTACAATTGTTTTCAAGGCCGGAAGGTTGTGTTGAACTCCAGAAAGTGGATTTAACAGAAACATATGACCTTTTGGTCGTCTTCCTCTAAACATAATCAACCAACCTCTGGAAGAAGCATGAAAACACACGCCTTTAACTGGCCTAGGCATATTCAACCGCACAACTTCGCGCTTAGAGAGGTTGGCAAAGCTCAAGAACTGAGAATTTGGGGGTTGAGGGAGCACTAAACAGGGGAGTTGTTCACCACTGGGCATGTCTCTTCGAGTAGCAAACGACTGCCAGTACTTGCACACGAAGCTTAAGCGTAAACGATCATCTAAGCTCATATGTTGTAATATTTTCTGCATGATATCTTCTGGTGGATGCTGCCAGCACCCATAACAAGTTAGGTCGTCGACGCTGGTCGATATGTTCTGTTGTCTGTTTCTCTTTGTCGCGGAACGAGTCTGAATCATCTCATTCATCTTGGGAAGAAACTAAAGAGGATGTTTATGTACGTGTATATAACTATATGTTACAGTTGAGTGACTCTTAACAAAATTTATAGTGAAGAGCTTGATCGCGATATTTATCCTGTTCTTATAGGAACAGGATTTCATGTTCGAAAAGGATTTGTAATAGATCTTTATTACAGCTTTTTTTTTTTTTTAAATTACATATTATTAAGCGATTGGAACGTCTACAAAGATAAGTAGGATAAGTACGTATGTCCTAAAAATAAGCAGGAACCCCCTGAAGATATCAAGGAGATGATTATTCGGCACATGATCAGTTTGACGATTTCAGTGGGCGAAGTGGAGACTGGAGAGGTTGCTTTCTATATATGTGAAGAGACATCCGCGCTGCTGCGATAGACAACTCCCATGGTTAGCTCATCAAGTACCAAAGTCACTCTCATTGAGCTTGTCAAGCCTCTCGGAGGGCTTTCAGGTTGCGGATGCCTTAACCGGTTTTCATTAAGTCGAGGCTGGCGAGGCTAGTTCCGCGAGCGATATGTTTGCATCTGCAATAATGGTTCATTTGTTCTTCCAAAGGTTGGTGTATACATACGAGAAATTTTTTCATCCTACCGGAGAACCACGTGGCTATGCCTAGTGGTCCTCCGCACCTGTAGAATGTCTCCATGTGGATATTTTTTACACGTCAGACTAACAACAAACCAAGAGAAGCACAGCAGCTCTAAACCTCTGTGTTTTGCCGTTAGAAACTCGGAGGGAGGTTGTAACTGATCTTCTTCCGCCTTGCTTTCATAGCTCTAGGTAAACAAAAAAGTTGCAGAGCAGGTATATAGACCCCTATCTGCAGACCTTACTCTTTGATACCCAGATCTGCACTTTTTTTTTTCTTTTCTTCTTTTATCCTCATCTTCATGACTTCTCATAATCTTTTATTCTTTGATATGAATCAAAGAACAAGAAATTGAGTGAATATGTGATGATGAGTAATGAGTTATCCCCAGTTGATATACATAAACTCATGATGAATATATAAATCAAATGACACAGAATTAATCCCACCTCCATTCTTAAGGTTGGAGACTCATACAGGCATATGGACGGTGGTGTATCCATTTCAGATTTCAGAGGACGAGCAAAACCCAGATGAAATTTCTTCATCTTGTATTCAAACACAGAAACTTGTTGTGATTTATTATCACGGTTATTCTTTTTGAAAAAATAAATAAATTGTAAAGCAATTGGACTGAAGAATTTTAACCTGCAAATTTCTGTCTTGCTGATTATGGATTAATTCAGATTGATATATGCCTTCGCAGTTTGACGGCAACGTTAACGACAGTCTCAAGTGTTTATCTGATTGCTTATGTGTAATTAACTGACGTGTAAAAATATTCACATAGCGACATTTTACAGGTGCGGAGGACCACTAGACATAGCCACGTGGTTCTCTGATAGGATGGAAAATTTTTGTGTATATGTATACTTTTCTTTCGATGAGGGTATGTATATCTTTAGAAAAATTTTAAATACACACCCCTATTATTTTATGTTTCTATTGAGATTTTATATGTAAGCTAAATGATCAAAACATACATCTATTATTAAAAAAAAAATCACGCTAGAACTATTCTTTCAACGTCTTCTACCCTAAAATCGTCGAAAACACGTCTTCTCCCCTAACCCCAATTCTTCTCCACAATTCATTTGGGTTGTCTTTTTTTTTTCTTTTTATTTTTGTATCCGTATCAGCTTTAGTTTGATCTTACAGATCATATTATCAAGTACTGCATCTTTATTAGCTTTAGTTTGATTTTGCAGATCATATTGTCAAGTACTGTATCTTTATCATGATATGTTTTATCGAATAATTAGCTATCTATGTTTAATAGCTACTGTGCTTCTACAGTTGTACTAGCTTTTGAATTTTGAAAACGTGTATTAGTGATTTGGAGTTGAGATATAACAATAATCATTTGATTATAAATTGAATGATGATAACCAAAAATTTTTAGGAAAAATTAGACGAAATAATATGTAAAAGAGAGGTACCAAATAGTAATTAAATATATATTAATTATATTAAATAACGGAATATTCATAAATTAAGGATATTTTAGACAGTTTGAGACGTGTATTGAGTATAATACTGAAATGAAAAATTTAATAGGTGGTGTATTAAGTAAGAGGTGTGTATTAAGATATTAGGGGTGTGTATTTAAAATTTCTCATATCTTTATACATGTAGTTATATATTCTGCTAGAATCTCTGTAATGCTAACATTATTGTCTCGTTTTGGTAACTTCTTATTTCCAAACATAAAAACTGGCCGATAAAATCATGAACAAAGTAACCACTAAAGAAATAGGAAGAAATATGGTAAAATAGTAATTCCTTTTGTACTAACTAGTAACTACTAATCGCAAGACAAGCTAGAAAGCCACATCTAAAAGCGATCTTTTTTTTTTTTTTTTTTTTGAAAAATAGTTCATATCATTAGATCAATGGCTAAATAGCTATAGTCTATCTTGTTTACAAAAGCAATCTTAATGTCATGTCAAAGACTCAAAGTCACCAAATTAACTACTTTTTGACATCAACAATGCGAAAAATGTGATTTTATAAAGATAGTCGTTGATGTGTCTTAAACAGATTAATTAATTGCATGTCTATCAGAATTTCAAGTAATGTCACAGTAAATCTATTAATTAATATGTCAAGACATTCTAGAAATGATCATACATCATGTAATTTGCACTGTAAAAAGTCATGCAATCTCATCCAAGTTATAACCCCATCAACAACTGTCTTATAGAATCAAAGGACTATATATGGAGTGAGCTAAACAACAAATAGATGGGATAAATGGAAATATGATAATGAAATAAGGGATGGGGGGTCCAAGAAAGCTAAGAAGAAGAAGAAAAATGGAGAAAGAAGATAGAAGGCTTGGAGAAGAATTAAGAACTGATAAAAAAATAAAAATAAAGTCTACGGACGTCATTAAAAATAGAAGGTTAGAGAATAGAATTAAGAATTAAGATCTCAGTTGACGGACGTTATCGACAGTCAGTTTCTGTCGTTTAGGACATACTAAGCCGATGATATTTTGCCGACGGAATGATTTCATTGCCTGAGAGTCACTAAGTCGAATGAACTTAGACGACGAAGACTACATTATCAGAAGAAAGGTTTTTAGCCGACGAAAATTAAAAAACCAGGCCGACGAAATTTTTCTTCGTCAGCTAATTTATATTTTCGTTGGCTATGGTAAACTTTAGCCGACGAAATGAAAATGTCGTCGGGCTAAAGAATTTATTTTGTCGGCTAAAGTTCACAGACTATGACCGACGAAATATTTAAAAGTTTAGCCGACGAAATTAATATGTCGTCAGCTAAAGTGCTTTATATTTGCAGATCTGGACAGCAGCAGCTCATCTAGGAAAAAAAACGGGAGAAGAAAAAATGGGAGAAAAAGTTTGGGTGTTGTCGAAATCTGTCCATAATTAGTTTGTGGAGCTATATATATGTTGATTAATTGAGTTTTATTTGAGTTGATCGATTTTGAGTGTGATTGAGTTGATTGATTTTGAATGTGATTGAGTTGATTGATTTTGAGTACGTTGGATGTACATATATATGTGTTGATCGATTTGGTTGATGATTTGAATTGATAATATATATGAATTAATTGTTGTTAATAAATAGTAGATATATGTTAATTAATTATAATATTGTGTTGATATGGTATGAAGTTGTTGATGATATATATGAGTTGATGATGATTTTGTGATGATGTTGATATATAATATTGTTATGAGTTGATTGATTTTGAGTACGTTGAATGTGTGTGTATATTATATATATATGTTGATCGATTTGGTTGATGATTTGATATAATATATATGAAGTTGTTCATAGTAGTAAATATATATATATATATATGTTAATTAATTTATAATTGTGTTGATGGTATATATGTCAATGATGATTTTGTGATGATGTAGATATATATATATATATATATATATATATATAATATTGTTATGTAATTATTAAGTATATATATATATGTGTGTTAATTAATTTGTTATTAATTAGTTGTAGTACGTAGAATATATACTAAATGAATTGAGATTTTATATATGGCATGGAATTTCATTAATAATTAGCTAGCGTTATACATATATATTTTGTTATATTTTCAGGATATGGATAAGAGTTGGATTTCGCTTCCAAAATGGGACAAAAGATATAGTGCAGGAGTTATGAGTTTTATGGAATATGCGTTGGCTAATGCTAACGGAAATACAATTTTCTATTGCCTGTGCATGAAATGTCAGTGTCGCAGCGATATGTATCGATTTCACATTGACAAAATATGGTAACACCTGAGGAGTAACGGGTTTTGGGAGAAGTACACATGTTGGTTATATCACGGTAAAACATCATCAGGAGGTCCGCATGATCATGGCCAATTTTCTGAGACGGGCAGTATATCCAATGATCCAACAACGGCATTCATCAACGACATGTTTCCTTATGAGAGCGGTGTATGTGCTCAAGGACAGTATATGTCTGACCCGGTGCAGCCCTTCCCTAGAGCTGTCAGCACTGCTGATATTAAAAAGTACAACAAACTGCTTGCTTTCCAACAGACCCATGTGTACCCCGGTTGTCAGAAGACCGTTCTTGAAAGTGTGATGGACGTAATGAAGATTAAAGTTGAGACAAAATCGACCGTGAAGGCTGTTGATAATTATCTACAGTACACTGCTTCGATGTTGCCCACGGTCATCGTCTTCCTACCACTCATCGTAAGGTCCGATGTATCCTGAAAGATCTTAGGCTTTCCTACATCAAGATCCTGCATGCAGATATGACTGCGTTCTCTTCTGGGGTAAAGATCCAGAAGGGAATGACCTTGGTGGGCTTGACGCATGTCCGGTATGTCACACTGATAGGTATAAGCTGACTCCTGCAGGCAATAGGAAACCTGTGAAGGTACTTCGGTATTTCCTTAAGGGATAGGCTGGAGCAGTTGTACATGTCTTCACACACGACCAAAGCTATGAGATGACACACTGATAGGGAATTGCATGACGAAGATACCCTTATACACCCTGCTGACGGGGAGGCTTGGAAGCATATAGACAGGGAGTTTCCTCATTTTGCGTCAGAAGTCCGAAATGTGAGGCTCGGGCTCTCATCCGACGGGTTCAACCCTTTTGGCAACATGAGTCTTCAATACAGTGTATGGCCGATGATTTTGGTACCGTACAACATTCCTCCATGGATGTGCATGAAGAAGGAATACAATATGTTGAGTTTGTTGATTCCGGGGCCCGGTTATCCAGGGAAGTGTCTCGATGTGTATTTGAGACCTTTGATTGAAGAGCTTCAGTTTTGTGGGACGTTGGTCATCCCACTTATGACAAGTACATGCACGAGATGTTCCAGATGCATGTCATGGTTGTTGGTACCATCAATGCTTTTTCTGCCCGTGGGATGTTGTCGGGCAACGTTGTTAGGGGATACAAGGCTTGTCCAGAGTGCCTTAGCGATGAGGGGAGCAGCAGTCATTGCAACAAGATATGCAGATTGGGTCACCGTGCTTTCCTTCCATATAATCACAAATGGCGGTTCGGTGCCCCCCTTCATCGAGGCAGCGGGGTATCCCTCATTACTCGAGGCAGTTGTGGCCTCCGACCTAGACGGAGGTGTCTGCACCCCGTATGCCTGAGATACACCGGGCGCCCACTCTAGGTCCTACTTCGATAGTGGGTCATCTGGGGTACAAATGCCGCCGCCTCACCTATTCCTTCCGCGGATGATACCGGCCTTACGTGTAGTCGATGGCTCAGGGACACCGATTTATCCACTGTCCCCCGCCAGTGGCTCCATCAACGGCGTACCGGTTCGTGCCTTTTGATACGCCTCTTATTTCCGCGATGGTATCATCATCGGAGACAGAATTCGTCGCGTCTGCCACATCGCTCTCAGGTAATGAAAGATGAATGATTTGTTTTCTTATAATTCTCTGATTTTAATAATCAATTTGGTTTATCATGTGATAGGCACCATCGGAGCGAAGCCGGCAAAAAAGAAGAGAGGCCCCGTCATAGGGAAGGCTCTCGAGAAGATCGTCGGTACCTCAGGGAGGATTGTCATCGGTACTGACGGGGATGGCGACATAGTATCGGGCAGGAAGTCGAGGACGTACTCCGGCTGCGTGGGAGCGCTCATTAGGGATAGAGTCCCTATGTTGTGGTCAGACTGGGGCGAGGTCCCGCAGGAGGTTAAGGACATGGTCCACAACGTGATGTCGGTGAGTTTACAAAATGCCTATATAATATTATGTATTACATTGTAGATTTCTCGAAAAACTAAACTAATAAACGGTTAAATGCATGTGTGGTTTGAGGTTCCCGAGCCTTTGAAGAGCAGCTGGGCAGACGTTGTGCATGGGGGAAGGTACGTTGGGAAGTTAATGAAAAAACAAAATTGTATGTAATATTAATAATATTTCTAATATTTTTGTTGTATCTGTAGGTACAAGGAGTGGAAGAACGAGTTGTGGACCTATTGGACTACGCACGGGAACGCACGTTCTGGTACCCCTGCTGAGTTCCAGTACAGAGATACGAGTGGCGTTGGCTTCTGACATCAGAATTCAACAACCCTCGTAAACAGGTATTTAAATAAATTAATTAGTTAATTTGTCATTAAGTACGTGCATTTTTAAATATTTTACTAATAGTTTAGTTTTTTCTTTGAAGGTGGTTTCCAGGCGAACGCTCAGAACCGGCAACGCAACACAAGGAACCATCATGCCGGTTCTAGACCGTTCGCTGTCTTCATGGACGAGGCGGCCAGGGAACATCCAGAGGTCAACCCGTACGTCTATACATACGAGAAGGCATATCCTGATGCCCAGAAGGATATTGTAAGTCATCTTACGTTTTCAAATTTTTAATTTTACTTATATATATGTCAAAATGTTAATTAATAATTTTTTTCCTATCCAATTAGGCGAAGGTGAGGGAGGCTAGTGACGAGGTGATGAGTGCTATAGTGAGGGAGACATGGCCGGACACGCAGGAGGAAGAGATGTCCGAAGCCATGTCCCGGATCGACACTTCGGATCCGACGGTTGGGGTGAGGATCATGGGCACAGCCTTCCCACCGCGAGCAAACAACTTTTACTGCCGGGGTCTAGGAAAGAAGGGCGAGGGGGCCCTGAAGACCACTCCAGGATTTCAACAAAAGGCAGCCTCGACCAGCAGCAGGACCATGACCACCAGGACGACTCAGCTGCTACAGTCGGAACTTCAGAGACTATGGGAACAGCAAACTGCTCATGTTGCCTATAATGCCGCACAGGCAACCTATAATGCCGCGCAGGTAGCCCATTATGCCGAGGTACATGTCATCCAGCAGGCCCAGCAGCGGCATATGTTCTAGTACATGCAGGACTTTACAGCTGCCCAGCTCCAGGGACTTCCGCCTCCGCCCATACCGCTATCCCAGCCGCCGCAAGCTCCGCAGCAGCCCCCAGAAGCGGATATTAATTTAGAAGATCTAGATTTTGTGTAGTTGATGAATTATATAGTTTTATGTGCTTGTTGTTGGTTATATGGAATTGTTTTTGGTGTTTTTTGCAGCTTGCTTGGAATGGTAATTTAGAAATTTCGGGTTTTTTTTTTTTATACTAGAATGGACATAACCGACAAAACATTCCATAATTCGTCGGCTATAATAATGTTTAGCCGACGAATTATGGAATGTTTCGTCAGCTAAACCCTTAAAAGCCGACGAAATACAGTCTGTTTCGTCGGCTTAAGTTATTTTTTATTTTTTTATTACATACTATAGCCGACGAATATATTAAGCGTTTCGTCAGCTAAATTTAAGAGACTAGCCGACGAGTTGTTTCGTCGGCTAACTTCTGAGGGACTAGCCGACGAGTTGTTTCGTCGGCTTAAGTTAAGAGACTAGCCGACGAGTTGTTTCGTCGGCTAAAGTTAAGAGACTAGCCGACGAGTTGATTCGTCGGCTTAAGTCTGAGGGACTAGCCGACGACGTCTTCTGTCGTCGGCTAGCTATGGGAAAATAGCCGACGACGGTCTATAGTTTCGTCGGCTAAAATCATTGCCGACAACCCTTTTCCGACGAAACTATAGCCGACGAAGTCTTGTCGGCTAAGATCTTAGCCGACGAATTAGGCTAACAGGCCGACAAAAAATTTTCGTCGGCTAAACTGCTTGTCCTGGTAGTGCTATTCCGTCAGTTAGGAAGATTTTAGTCAACGAATGTCCTCGACAGTCATTTTCCGTCGCCTAATTTAGGTGACGGTTGGGAATTCTTAGACGACGATTGTTTTTCTGTCGGCGAAGACTTACTTAGCCGACGGATTTGTTTTTTCCATCGGCTAAGTGGCGATTTCCTGTAGTGGGTTCTCTTGTAAGACGTCTCCTCTGAAAGCTATATGCCAAATATTTTTTACATGTAGTGATTGTTTTGATCAATTAGGGTATTGGAGTGAGCTAAACAACGAATAGGTGGGATAAATGGAAATATGATAATGAAATAGGGGATGGGGGTCCAAGAAAGCTAAGAAGAAGAAGAAAAATGAGAGAAAGAAGATAGAAGGCTAGGAGAAGAATTAAGAACTGATAAAAAGCAAATAACGACCGGAACTAACTACCATAACGAGCATGGCTCTTGGCGTAGACAATGGTCAATTTCGTGGTTGGTATGTCCTGGCTTGTATCTCAGCACCACCATTCTATACCGAGACCCGAACTCGGCACCCACCCGCCCGGTACCCTCTCCCGGGACTCTTTCCCGAGTCTCGGTGCCTCTCTCCCGGGATCCCGAAACCTAAACCCCGTAACCTCCTCCTCGGGTCCCCGCCACAAGACCCAGCGGCAACTCCTCCCTCCTGGAGTCACGACAGCGACCCGACATCCCTCCTTCCCGGGTTCCTGCTACCGGAACCCGATGTCAGGTCTGGACTCGCTCTCGGCACCCATATCCGGCAATCCGCAACCCTCTCGCGAGTCTCGATGCCCCTCTCCCGAGACCAAACCACTCTTCCTCCCGGGATTGGGCACTTCCCAAGAAGGTGAATATACATGGGGTCAGAACCCACCTCGGCACATCCCTTCCTCTGTCTCGGTACCTCATTTCCATCCCGAGTTCCCGGAACTGCAACAACAAGGAGGAAACAAGGGAGCTCCGAGAGCATGACAGCTTGGCTGCATACCCGTGAAATCCTCCATTTTGAGCGTTCTCGGTGACTTGGTTGAGCGCCTGCACGCCTTGTTGATTCCATATACAGGGTTATGAACTCCGTTCTCCCCTCGCATCATAATGAAGAAAGTGATCCTACTCTGTTGTTTCAACACTTTGCCATCAGTTCTCACAATGACATATGATGCAAGTGGACACTAAGCCTACGCTCTACATTCCTAGAGGTTCCACGTCCGTGTTTTGACTTGTTCAAGTTATGATCTATAACTTACTTAAGGCCAATTAGGATACACGTGCATGGCTCATGCAATATCATCTAATATTCACTATTAGTCTGAATCGGGACCTCATATACCACCAACCTACCTCAATATATATGATGTGATATTTTCACGCCCCAGCCACTACACTTGAATAATGGGCAGACACACATATATATGGAATATACATGGGATCAAAACACAGTCTTCTCCTGATCAAAGCACACCCTTCTCACATCCTAGACATGTTATGTTGCTCTGTACTCAACCCCCTCTCAGATACCGGGACTTATGTTCAATTCTCTTCCCGAGACCACCTCGCTACCTCAATTGCATCTCTAAGTCCTCAAATGCCATGTCCCCCTAGGCACTATATAATTATATTGGGTCAAGCCCAACAGGGAGTTGTGGACAACAATTCCACCTATAATGCTACATACTTCTTCTATCAGCTATCCATGAACAACATGATATTAAACTCTCTCTTTATCAATGGAAACACCTTATACGCTCATCTACCTGCTCTTTTGCCGACATGGAGTCTTATATTGACAACTCCAATTTCTGTACAACATCTATAACAGCTCTGCACGTCTCCAGATAAGTTTTACTTTACACTATTTAATTGAGCTATTATTATACAAATAACATTCATCATACATAATAATATTCTTGAGCATGCTTATAGATGTCATAGAGTTAGCAAACACTCTTTATCACGTACACATGTTACATATATTCTCATGTACATGCTAAACACACATACTTGCAAACCATATGCAAATCATAAGACACTTGCTTCACATAATTGCAAGTCATACATGCTATATATTTATGATCTTATTCTCTTGAATAAGAGCATCGATCATGGCATGGCACCCCACCAGCCAGGAGCCATGCAACTTACGCCAACATGACATCTTGGGTCAGAACTAAACATTGGTAACATCCTGGGCCCACTTGAGGTACCAATTATACCCCAGATACTATACCAAGGGTTGATTACAAGTTCTACACCTAAACGGCTACACCTAAGCGACTATACTCGGTAACTATAACTTGTAACTATACTTCTCGCTACAAACTCTTGGTAGCGACACTTCACTTGCCACACCCCCCCATGGTTACAACGTTTGGTCGCGACAACTTTTCAGACTATACATGGTGAAGTTTCATGCACACTTCATTATACATGACACATGGCCAACACCCTAGCGTGCAATCTCAGGTTATACATATAGCAGGTGTAAACAGCCAGCACTCAAACGTGCAATCTCAGGCTACACACACCACAAGTGTAAACAGCCAGCACTCCAACGTGCAATCTCATGGGTTATACACACAACAAGTGTAAATAACCAACACTCAAACGTGCAATCTCAGGCTACACACACCACGAGTGTAAACAGCCAGCACTCCAACGTGCAATCTTAGGCTACACACACCACAAGTGTACACAGCCAGCATACAAGCATGCAATCTCAAGCTACACACGCCACAAGCGTATACAACAACCTCCCTTCGAGGAGATATACCTCATCAACCAGCTCACTCCTGCCATGATAACTTCTCATGGCACCATGCCATCAGGTCTATATAGCACCACCTTGATATTTCAACAACATCCTCCAGTACAATCATGACATGTTCTCAAAGTTACACCTGTTAGTCACTCCCTGCAGCGACTCTCTACGATTTCTCTCTATGACAAACAACTCTACTCTCCATGGTCTTCCCACGGTCTCCTTATGGTTTCTCTTTGGTTCTTTTTTGTTTTGTTTTGTTTTCTTTATTTTTTCTCTATATATAGCATGATCTCTATGATCTCTCCACCGCTATTACCTATGGTTACATGTCGGTTGCACACATATGGATAGTCACTATATTCGCTTCCCATGGTTCTTCTATCTTCATGACTTTGTGTTCTCTTAATTACCTTAGGGTCTTTGATTACTCCGCCATCATTCTCCATGGTGACAATTTACAGTTACGCCACGCGGTTACGCCACACGGTCACGCCTCATAACCACACCTCTCGCTACACTATTTATGATCAGCCCCTTTATGATTGCTCTCCAGAATATCTCTCCACAATCGCTTCTCCACAGTGTGAGGTTCCGACATCTCATTACTCCCAATGCACAAGGTTGCAACACCTATTAGCATAATATCACCATAGATAAGCCAACTGTGGCGAGTACGCTCCCCGGTACATGGCATCACTTAGCCAACCGTGCCAACACTCCTTGGGCACACGGCATCTATCATCTATCAGCCACCTGGGACGAGTTTATAAACACTCCCTGGCGCGTGACACCTACAAGTCACCAAAGTGCTTAAGGCACTTCTCGACACATGACATTTCTCACCTCTCGAGCAAACCATAGGAAATCCCCCATACCAAATCAGTCCTCGTTTCGGTGCCCAGCCACCAGAATCTCTCCCGGCACTAGGGCACTTGGGCAACAACCTTATATGCCGACATTTACCATGCCCCTGTGATACTCGCCATGCCCACTCGGTACCCTCGCCATAACGACACCCACCACGACTCAACGACACTCTCCCTGCCTCATCAGGCACCCTTACCACGCCTCATGGCGTGCTCTCGGTACACTTTGGCAACATCCGCCTTGCCCCATCGACGTCTTGGCTATGCTTCCTAGTGTGCTCTCGGCATCCTTGCCACGCTTCCTAGCGTGCCCTCGCTATGCCATAGTGATAGTCACCCCTTCCTCGATAGCTCTTTACATGCCCTATCGGCACCATCACTATGCCCTAGCGGCACCATCGCCATGCCCCAGCGGCACCATTGTCATGCCCCAGCGGCACTCCTCACCACACCTCGATAACACACTTGCCTCGATGGCGAAATGGTGAACTACGTTTGGTTTGATCTCATAAACGGGTACGTAGGCACTCTAGCACTCACCTAGAGGCAACCATAAAATATGTCATCACAATCTCCCCTTGGAACACATACATGCTGGAATAGCTCAGCTAGCTAGAGCATATAACTGATGCAAATCAAAGGCTACTAAACTCCTAAGGCATACAAACATGCTTGTACCCACCCACACGAGATGCTCACCAGAGTTCCTACATCTGGCACCGAGCGGTACCTAAACTTCGACCCCCGATCGCCTTGCAATCTCTAAACACTACACGGGAACAACGCTCCCGGTGTCTCACATTCATGTGTATCTCCAGGCAAGATATCATGGCATCCCAATTTCTCATAACGTGACAGAGCTATAGTAGCACACGACACCCCACTTAGCGGGAGTCGGTCCATCCCCTCCCTTGCATGGGGACTTGGGGGACTGGGGACTAGTTATGTCGCCACTAGTAAGACTCGTACTCCCGATACTCTATCAGATAAAGTCCCCACCCAAGAGAGTCTCTTAACCGCGAACTTGAGGATTTGTTAATACATCATATATGAGAGATAGAACACCGGTCCTACTCGCCTAAGAAGACACATATTGCTACATAAAACAGGCTTGGGCCTTAACTAGGCCCAAGAAACCTACACTTTTTCTTGAGGGCACAATAGTAATACACTCCCCAGTAAGGGCAAAATGGTACTTTTAGGGTGCAATCACCCTATCTCTATAAATACATGTTTCTACCCCTCATTTGAGTAAGTCTCCATCTCCACCCTATTCACACCTTATCTATATTCTCATGTGGCTGACTTAGGCATCGGAGGGTCGAAGGCCGGCAAACCCGTCTTCCCTCTGTCGTCATTTGTTCATGATTGACAGGTTATGGGTCTTGAAGATGGTGTCTTTCTGCATTCTGTGTGATTCATCCCTCAGAAAATCACGCTGAAACACCTTCCATGTCATTCTCATCTCCTTCTCCGAAGTTGTTGTTGATGTTGCCTTCCTCATCAACCACATTGCCTTCCATGACATCTTCACGATCATTGCCTTTTTTTTTATCAAATGAAATATCCTTCATACGAAAGATGTTACAAGCGGTATGAATAATACAAGCAAGGCCACTAACGGACCACTTATAACAAATCTCAGACCGAAAGACCCGAAAATTACTTCCTAAAAGAGCTACCAATCTTTGGTACACCATGAGACAAGAAAATGATCATCAAGACCAGAAAACTCGTCCGACAAACTGCCAACATAGTTAGAAAGAAAGCGTCGGCATCCCAATGAGTAGCGGCTCTAACCCCATGCAAGACAACAGCTCGACTCAACTCTGCCTCATGATTAGTGAATACACGTGATAATTACGGTTGTAAACCGTCATCACTATATGAGTGGTGCATTATAATCAGCCCAAGCACGACCACAAAGGATCAAAATTATTCAAACATAGAAAAACAAAACGAGCAGACACAACAAGCAAATAAACAAGAGATGCAGAAAACCTCCTGGGTCAACGAGACCAGACCTAAAGCTGGAAAGGCCCAGAAACCCATCCGAGGCCCAGTCTAAGCCAACCTTGGCCCAGACCCAGAGCACCCCAACTTCTCTGCTACCATCAGCAACCCCCAAAGCTGGCACTCAGCGCCTCCGCCATACTATCGTCAGTTGGTGATCGAGGCCAGTACCCACCATCCTACCTCGTCGCCGCCGTCGAAGCATCCTTTTTTAGATCTGCAGCCCACCTCACCTTACTTCAAACCAACCCCTGGGACATTTCACCAAATACACTGATGAGGATCCGATCTGACATCAGATCACCATAGATCCTCACCACAATCAGCTACATGCCCAGACTAGCCCGATTTGAACAAGAGGACACCAGATCGGGGCACACAACCCCCAACATCTACCTCTCCACCAACGCTGCACCCAGATCTCCCTTCCTTCCCGGCCGAAACGGATCTGCAACTGACACTTCCACTCACCTCCTAGCCAAACCAGACACCAACCAAGATGGTAGATTGAGGCTAGGGCAGACAAAAGCATCTGCACCCCATCTGAACCCTCTCCCAGCCGAGACACAGCGGCAGGAACGCCGACAACGTTCGACCAGGAGAGGAGCAGCTCTCTCTCTGGCTTTTTCTTTTTTCTGGGCGCGTTCTAGGCGCGTGGAACAAGTCTGGTTTCCCTTGGTAACCAGTTTTGTTGGACGATCATTGCCTTGAATTTGATAAATCAACAGCAGTTCATTGTTTGTTGTTTCTGACAAGTATGCCGTGCAGATCTCTCCTTCGAATTCTTGGATTAATAAACCTTCATCTATCCACCATTCTTCTTTCTCATATATCACCTTCAATTTCACTTCTTCATCTCCGAACTTTAAAGTGCGATTTTCAATCCAGGTTTCAGCACCACATTCACTGCTATCCCTAACCAAGGCATATAGAGTCGTCCCTGTACTGGAAAACAATATATTGTAAACACAGCCAATACTGTCGTTTTCATCAAATACCTCAAAGATGGTCCAGCTTTTGTCTCTAGCTCTGCATAAAAGCAGTTTTTGCGTACCAAGAGTTGCTGCGACCAAACATGTTGATACATCTTAGCTAGATAATACAACATTAGGATTAATGAGAGAATTGTCAAAATTTTCTTTATAGCCGGGAACTGGAGGAAGTCTTTGCTGTGCTCCTGAAACTGGATTTACAAGATATATTGCTCGCTTTCGTCTTCTGGTTATCCTGTTATAGTGCTCCCAGTCCAGCATTACCAACCAACCTCTGGAAGAATCGAGGAAATAAGATGATCTCTGATTAGTAATTCTCCCAACTAGTTGATTCAGCCTCGATGACTTGAAATCAGGGCAAGGTAGCCTCGATTTGAAAACTTTGCCCTCTGAGAGGCTTGAGAAGGTCAAGCTATCTCTTGTTTTGGGTGGAGGGTGTACTAACCATGGGAGTTGTGGACAAGTCGGGATTTCTCTTCGCATACAAACTAACCTCCAAGAATTGCACAAACTGCTTAAGCGAACTCGACCACTGAAACTTATGCGCTTAACAATCATCTCTTTGACATCTTCAGGTGGTTCCTGCCAGCAACTCAACTCCAGGCTTTCCAGACCCAGAGACTAATCCGTGCCGATGAATCATGTCAGAACGTTTTCCCCCCTGGCCATCAAGAATAAATTAGGATTTAACTCCAATTAGCGTCGGCTGAGATTCGAACCTGAGTATGGGGGTTCAACACCTAGGCTCTTACCAATTCGACCACTTGGTGTTGTCTAGGGTAATAATAAGTTAAAAGGATCTTGAGGAAACCAGACGTGGTAAGGGCAAGGTACTCTACCACATTCTTCTGTCTCTTACTCACGGTTGAGAGCATTTTCGTTCGTCTACAAATTAGTCATCTCTCAATTTCGTCTACAAAATGCTCCTTTTTATAATGCTTCCAATTGGTCGATTCCTCAAGGAGTTGGCTTTTTGTGTACATGTTGGATTAGAAGTGGTGATCACAATTAATTAGGATTGTTTTAATTAACCCTAAAACTTAATGGGTAAAATATTAAACTGATCGATCGAAATAGGAATGCATGGCCGATGCTCAACATGTCTCCATGCTTAGGATCATGTTTAAAGATCATATAAGTACACATATGGTGGTGTAAGAGGACTAGAGGAGATCGAGGATCAGACAAGTCCAACGGTGGTAGATGACTATACTTCGTCATACAAATACTTCAACAAAGTTACCGCACTCGTTATCTATTTGTACACTACACAACTTGGTCCCCATAAACCATCCTCAACGCCGGCCTTCTCCGTCATAAACACCTTCAGTCCTTCACCATCAACCTCATTGCCTTTCCAATCGGTACTGATCGAAATTATGAAATGCACTACCAGAAAAAATGCTTTAGCCGACGAAAAAAAAAAAACTAGGCCGACAAAGCTTTTTTTCACTTTAGCCGACGAAATTTTCCTTCGTCGGCTAAGTGAAATTTTCGTCGGCTATGGTAAACTTTAGCCGACAAAAAAAAATTTCGTCGGCTAAAGAATTTATTTCGTCGGCTAAAGTTCACAGACTATGGCCGACGAAATATTTAAAAGTTTAGCCGATGAAATTAATATGTCGTCGGCTAAAGTGCTTTATATTTGCGGATCTGGACAGCAGCAGCTCATCTGAGAAAAAAAACGGGAGAAGAAAAAACGGGAGAAAACGTTTGGGTGTTGTCGAAATCTGTCCATAATTAGTTTGTGGAGCCATATAGGTACGTATAAGTATATATATGTTGATTAATTGAGTTTTATTTGAGTATCGATTTTAAGTGTGATTGAGTTTATTGATTTTGATTGTGATTGAGTTGATTAATTTTGAGTACATTGGATGTATATATATATGTGTTGATCGATTTGGTTGATGATTTGAATTGATAATATATGAATTATTTGTTGTTAATAATAGTAGATATATATATATATCTGTTAATTAATTTATAATATTATTGTGTTGATATGGTATGAGTTGTTGATGATATAATGAGTTCATGATGTTTGTGATGATGTTGATATATAATATTGTTCTGATCGAGTTGATTGATTTTGAGTATGTTAGATGTATATATATATACATATATGTTGATCGATTTGGTTGATGATTTGATATAATAATATGAATTAATTTGTTTATAAGTAAGATATATATATATATATGTTAATTAATTGATAATATTGTGTTGATGGTATATCCCACAATGATGATTTAGATATATATATATATATATATATATATACTATTGTTATGTAATTATTAAGTATATCTATATGTGTGTGTGTGTTAATTAATTTGTTATTAATTAGTTGTAGTACGTAGAATATATAGTAAATGAATTGAGATTTTATACATGGCATGAAATTTCATTAATAATTAGCTAGCCGTTATAAATATATATTTTGTTATATTTTCAGGATATGGATAAGAGTTGGATTTCGCTTCCAAATGGGACAAAAGATACGGTGCAGGAGTTATGAGTTTTATAGAATATGCGCTGGCTAATGCTAACGGGAATACAATTTTCTATTGCCCGTGCACGAAAAGTCAGTGTCGCAGCGATATGCATCGATTTCCCATTGACAAAGTATGGCAGCACCTGAGGAGTAACGGGTTTTGGGAGAAGTACACATGTTGGTTATATCACGGTGAACATCATCAGGGGGTCCCATGATCATGGCAATTTTGTGAGACGGGCAGTACATCCAACGATCCAACAACGGCATTCATCAACGACACGTTTCCTTATGAGAGCGGTGTATGCGCTCAAGGACAGTATATGCCTGACCCGGTGCAGCCCTTCCCTAGAGTTGTCAACACTGCTGGTATTGAAAAGTACAACAAACTGCTTGCTTTCCAACAGACTCCTGTGTACCCCCAGTTGTCAGAAGACCGTTCTTGAAAGTGTGATGGACGTAATGAAGATTAAAGTTGAGACAAAATCGACCGTGAAGGCTGTTGATGATTATCTACAGTACACTGCTTCGATGCTGCCCCACGGTCATCGTCTTCCTACCACTCATCGTAAGTCCGATGTATCCTGAAAGATCTTGGGCTTTCCTACATCAAGATCCATGCATGCAGATATGACTGCGTTCTCTTCTGGGGTAAAGATCCAGAAGGGAATGACCTTGGTGGGCTTGACGCATGTCCGGTATGTCACACTGACAGGTATAAGCTGACTCCTGCAGGCAATAGGAAACCTGTGAAGGTACTTCGGTATTTACGTTGAAGGATAGGCTTGAGCGGTTGTACATGTCTTCACACACGGCCAAAGCTATGAGATGGCACGTTGATAGGGAATTGCATGACGAAGATATCCTTATACACCCTGCTGACGGGGAGGCTTGGAAGCATATAGACAGGAGTTTCCTCATTTTGCGTCAGAGGTCCGAAATGTGAGGCTCGGGCTCTCATCCGACGGGTTCAACCCTTTTGGCAACATGAGTCTTCAATACAGTGTATGGCCGGTGATTTTGGTACCGTACAACCTTCCTCCATGGATGTGCATGAAGAAGGAATACAATATGTTGAGTTTGTTGATTCCGGGGCCGGCCCGGTTATCCAGGGAAGTGTCTCGATGTGTATTTGAGACCTTTGATTGAAGAGCTTCAGTTTTTGTGGGAAGTTGGTCATCCCACTTATGACAAGTACATGCACAAGATGTTTCAGATGCATGTCATGGTTGTTGGTACCATCAGTGATTTTTCTGCCCGTGGGATGTTGTCGGGCAACGTTGTTAGGGGATACAAGGCTTGTCCAGAGTGCCTTAGCGATGAGGGGAGAGCAGTCATTGCAACAAGATATGCAGATTGGGTCACCGTGCTTTCCTTCCATATAATCACGATTGGCGATTCGATGACAATGCATTTGATGGGACCGTAGAACACGGTGTGCCTCCCAGAAGATGGACGGGAGAAGAAATTTTAGCATTGCTTAATGAGTACGATTTTGGGCAGCTCAGCAATCATCCAATATTGTTGCGGCAATACCTGAAAGACCCGACAGGTACAAATTCTGGACACATAAGAGCATATTCTGGGAACTCCCATACTAGAGTAAGTTGTTGATCAGGCACTACCTAGATGTGATGCACATAGAAAAGAATGTTTGCGACAGTGTGGTGGGCACAGTGCTGAACTTGGAGGAGAAGACGAAAGACGGTCCTAAGGCACGCATTGATCTAAAAAAATGCAGTTAAGAAGACATCTGTGGTTGAAAGAAGGGAAGAAAAAAATGCCTCAAGCTCCTTACACCGTGAAGCCTGACCAGAAGAACGTAATTTTCAGGTGGATGAGTTGTGTGAAGTATCCTTCAGGCTATGCAGGAAATATAGCCCGGTGTGTGAACTTCCGGGACAATAAGATGTACGGTTGAAGAGTCATGACTGTCATATCCTGCTACAACGTCTCTTCCCTGTTTTTCATTCGACCGTTCCTCCCCCGTCAGGTGGTGGAGCCGTTAGTAGCGTTGGCAAGATTCTTCCAGAAGTTATGCACACGGGAAGTGACAAAATCTAACCTCCGGGAAATGCAAGAGGACATCATTTATATCATGTGTAAATTTGAGAGGATATTTCCTCCAAATTTTTTTGACATCATGCCTCACCTGATGATCCATCTTCCCGAGCAATTGTTGCTTACCGGTCCAGTACACTACACTTGGATGTATCCCATGGAATGTACGTTTTTTACACCTGAATTCCTCAATATATATACATGTTCAATAATCATAACACTTTGCAACTTGATTTATAGGCAACTTGGAGACTATAAAGATTATGTGGCTAATAAATCCGCGCCTGAAGGATGTATAGCTGAAGCATATATTGCGCACGAGTGCGTCACCTACATGAAGTTGTATTTAGGAGCGTTGAAGGAAACAGACGAAGCCATGCCGGTAGATGTACCGAAGTTCACTCTTTCCATACTCTCCAGTGATGTTGAAGTTTATGGAATTTTGCCAGACTCCTACAAGTTGCAACCACATGAGCTAGTCATTGCCCACTGGTGGGTATTGATTAACTGTCCAGAAGTTGAATACTGGAAAGACATCCATTTATATTGTCCAGACATTCAAGGTGATCTCGAGTACCACAACATGGAGTTCGCAAACTATTTTGGCGGCTGGGTACGTAATTCAATATTTCTGTACGTATTTATGTTTATTACATAATTATCCATATTTACAGTTGAATGGTTGGTTGCAGATGAACCATATTCAATTTGATGGTCACCCAATTGGTCGCACGAACTAAGACTTCTAGCGATGAAGCCGATAATGTCAAGAGTTTATCCGATGTGCAAGGTGAATGGCGTGCAATTTATATGTGAACAGAGAGACAACAGACGGAGAACACAGAATTCTGGGGTGATGGCGCATGGTGGGCGGAATGGAGTTGACTATTACGGTGTTCTTGATTCAGTGGTGGAACTCGTTTACGGTAAAGGCATGACAGTGCACCTCTTCAAGTGTAGATGGTTTGATACTAGCCCGCAGAGCATGAAGACCGATCAGTACGGAATATTATCGGTGAACACTGCTACAAGTTCTTACGAAGATGACCCGTTCGTTTTCGCCACATCGGTAAAACAATGTTTTTATCTTGATGACCTTGCTAAGGGTGACGCGTGGAAAGTAGTCAACCTTGTGCACCCTCGAAACATTTACCGGGCGGCTACACTTGGAGAGGCCGAAGACCAGGAAGAAGATGTTGCGTATCAAGAGCCCAACGCAATAGGTATTCCTAACTCCTCTACCGTTCGCCTTAATAATTTTAAAGCGGGTCGTTCGGTGCGAATTCGTGATGAAGAGCCAAGGCTTATTGATGTTGATCCAAATCAAGAAACAGACGAAGACTCTGGCGATGAGGAAGGCATAGATTACCAGAAATTAATTCTGACACCGAAGAAGACTCATCGGATGATTCCGATTACGAGCCTTAGTTTTAATTTCTTCGGATGTAATACATTAATTTGTAATAAAAAAGATTGTATTACCTTCATTTCTAGTTTACATATGTTGAATTCATATTTCTGTTATTTTATATGAATTTTGGTGATATATGAACAGAAAATTAGTATGGTTTAAACCTTCTGTTTTAGGGTTTGTATTTTTTACTTAAGCCGACGAAATACAACATAAGTCGTCGGCCTAAACTCTCTTAGCCGACGAATTATATTAAAAGTCATCGGCTAAAACCGTCTTAGCCGACGAAGAATAATAGAAGTCGTCGGCTAAAAGAACTTATAGCCGACGAATTGAAAAGGAAGTCGTCGGCTAAAAGAACTTATAGCCGACGAATTGAAAAGGATTCGTCGGTTACGGAATATTAAAGCCGACGAATTGAAATGAAAGTCGTCGGCTAAGAGGTTTTAGCCGACGAAGTATAGTAGAAGTCGTCGGCCAAACCATCTTAGCCGACGAATACCCTAATATTTCGTCAGCTTTATTATTTTTTATATTTTTTTATTACATAGTATAGCCGACGATGATTTAGGGTATTCGTCGGCTAAACCCTAAACTTTTTCTGTTACATACTATAGCCCTATCTTCGGTGGTTATTTTACGTAAAATTTTTATACGACTTGTTGTGTCTCATCGATTTGAAAATATTTTCAGTTGAAGGTCCGGCCAAAATACGAAATTTAGACGGTCCAACGACCTTTTCCGTGCATTTAGGGGTTTGACTTACGGGATTGACCGTCCGGATCGAGCACTTAACCTTGTCAGATCAAGTTGAATTTTTTCCCATACATTTTATCATGTCATGAGTCATGATTCCGTTTGACCTTTGATTTTCTCATTTCATCATCGATATCAAACAATGCCTACTAATTGTATAACTTGTTTACCAAGTGTTAAGTAAATGTTCCTTTCAAAAACAAACTATACGTAGAACCTTCAAACGTGAAAAAGTCTTGAAATAAGACATGACCAGAATGGTGAAATACGTCTACGGTTGAAAAATCACGGTATTCCGTCATGTCTCGGTGCCGATTGTTGCGGTCAATGTAATTTTCCATTCTTTCTCTCCAATGGGTAGCCCTATATTCGGTGGTTATTTTGCGTAAAAGTTTTATACGACTTGTTGCGTCTCATCGGTTTGAAACTATTTTTAGTTGAAGGTCCGGCCAAAATACGTAATTTAGACAGTCCAATGACCTTTTCCGTGCGTTTAGGGGTTTGACTTAACGGATTGACCGTCCGGATCGAGCCCTAACCTTATCGGATCAAGTTGAATTTTTTCCCATACATGTATTTTATCATGATGGTCAGATCTGACGGTCGGATTTTCGTTCTCAAGTTTGATCATCACGAGCAGCAGTCACAGTTTGACGAATGTTTAAAAAGTTATAAAGCCGACGAATTTAAAAGGTTATAGCCGACGATTTTTGTTTAGCCGACGAATTTCATAGATTAAGCCGACGAATTTCAAATTTTAGCCACGACTTTTACCTTAGCCGACGAGATTATTATCTTAAGCCGACGAAATTATTATCTCAGTCGACGAAATTATTATTTCGTCGGCTAAAGTTTTCGGTTAGCCGACGAAATTATTATTTCGTCGGCTAAAGTGTTCGGGTATAACCCAGCTCGACTGGTTGTATGCCCTAGCCTCCTTTTCCTCTCCCTCTCCGAATTTCGCCTCCTCCGCCTCCGCCCTCCTCTCCCGGTCGCCGCCCTCTCCCTCTCCTCTCTCGGTCTCCGCCTCCTCTCCCTCTCCCTCTCCCGGTCTCCGCCTCCTCTCCTCCCTCTCCCTCTCCTCTCCCGGTCTCGGCCTCCGCTCCCTCTCCCTCTCCGGCCGGCCTCCTCTCCTCCTCCTGCCTGCCTCCTCCTCCTCCTCCGGCCTCCTCCTGCTCCTCCTCCTCCTCCGGCCTCCTCCTCCTGCTGCTGCTCCGGTCCTCCCTCCTCCTCCTCGAGTACGTTTTTTGAGCTTTAGTTGTATTTTTTGTGTTGCTTTTATTTTCCGGTTAATTATAATGTTTGGTGTTGTTAGGAAGTGTATATTGTATTTAGGAATTGTAATTGTTATTTAATAAGTGTATATTTGTATTTAGTATTTAGGAAATGTATATATTGTTTTTGTATTTTGTGTTTGCTTTGATTTTCCGGTCAATTGCAATGTTGTGGTGTTGTTAGGAAGTGTATATTTTTATTCATGAAGTGTATATTTAGGAAGTGTATATGTGTAAATTTAGGAAGTGAAAATTAGTATTTAGGAAGTGTATATATTTTTTACATTTTTTAAATGAGTTTGCATTTTTTGATTTTGTGGCCTTGATTCAAATTAATATTTTAAATAGGATGAGCGGTAATATTAGATCGACGAAGGGTTCGAAGGGCCAAAGGTCCGTATCGTCTGAGGAAACCTCTAGCAACCCTCAGACATCGTTTCAGGGTCCTATGACAGCTAGACATGCGAGCCTTCTGCAGACGGCGTAGAGGCAGCCGGAGGTGCCCCCTTTCATCGAGGCAGCGGGGCTTCCCTTATTCCGCGAGGCAGTTGTTTGCTCAGCCTCAGACGGAGGTGTCTGCACCCCCGTATGCCTGAGATACACCGGGCGCCCACTCCAGCTCCTACTTCTTCGGATAGTGGGTTATCTGGGGTACATATGCCGCCGCCTCACCTCTTCCCGGATGAACCGGCCATGCCTGTAGTCGATCGATGACTCAGGGACGCCAATTTATCCACTGCCCCCGCCAGTGGCTCCATCAGCAGCGTACCGGTTCGTGCCTTTTGATACGCCTCTTATTTTCGCGAGGGTATCATTATCGGAGAGGCGGAATCCGTCGCGTCCGCGTCCTCGCCCTCAGGTAATGAAAGATGATGATTTGTTTTCTTATAATTCTCCGATTCCGATTTTAATAATCAATTTGGTTTATCATGTCATAGGCACCGTCGGAGCGAAGCCGGCAAAGAAGAAGAGAGGCCCCGTCACAGGAAGGCTCTAGAGAAGATCGTCGGTACCTCAGGGAGGATTGTCATCGGTACTGACGGGGATGGCAACGTAGTATCGGGCGGAAAGTCGAGGACGTACTCCGGCCGCGTGGGAGCGCTCATTAGGATAGAGTCCCTATGTTGTGGTCACACTGGGGCGAGGTCCCGCAGGAGGTTAAGACATGGTCCAC
>WPAB01000074.1:0-40160 GCA_010134655.1 Fragaria nilgerrensis | reverse complement strand
GTTGGTGCCTAGCACAGTCTTGAAAGTCCCACTGAGCCAATCTTTCTGCAGCTAATCTCTCTTTCCAAAAAATAAGCACAGTTTCATGGAACACACCAATTCAACAAATCTAACAGAGGCTGTTTCCCATTATGTCATTCTTCATGTCCAAGCAGGTGTGCGCAGAAAGCAGAAAGTTTATGATTTTGCTGCAATTTGATTAACAAAAAGCAAACAACGGGGCTGTTTGGTGAGCTCAGTGGTGGGCGTGGCTAAACTTGATGCGTCCAATTCCACGATTATTGTTTCCGTTACACAATAAACGAGTTTTCATTACAAATTATAGGGACACACTCAAAGTATAGACTTGGAAGTTACAAGTATTACATAAGCAGTCAGAATCATATGGGAAAACTTTAACCGATTATTGTTTCCATCACACAATAAACGGTTTCATTGCAAATTTTAAGGACACATTTCAAAGTATAAACTCGGAAGTTACAAGTACCACATAAGTAATGAGAATCAGATGGATTTAGGTGAATCTGATTTTCTCCTTTAATTGCTTTCGTAACACAATATGCTGTCACATTACAAATCACATGATTAAGCAAATTAACCAGAATCAGATTTGTTTAGTTGAATCCGACCTTCTCTTTTCTTTTCTTTTTTGGAGTAGACAGGTAATGTGTCAAAAATTTCCCATTCAGACCAAAATGAAAAGCTCACCAAACTCCATACGTTTCCTATAAATAGTTGCACCATCATCACTCTAACAAACTAAACATAAAACCCGTATTACACTTGGACTCCCTCCTTGTCTCTCCTCTCTCAGAAGAACAAGGCTCCTTTTGATATTGCAAATCATGGAGAAAAGAGATATTGATTACGTTTTGGTCCCAGCAGGCCTCCTAGTCATGGTGGGATACCATCTCTGGCTCCTCTACCGAATCAAAACCCAACCCAACAGCACCGTCATCGGCATCAATTGCATCAATCGCCGTTTTTGGGTCGCCGCCATGATGGAGGTAAACTCTTCTCCACTGCATCATATTAATCAATGTCTTTGTTTCGGAAGATAGGCCTATAAATGTGTGTTTTGTAATGCAGGACTCATCCAAAAATGGCGTTCTTGCGGTGCAGACGCTCCGAAACAACATAATGGCGTCTACCCTTTTAGCCTCAACGGCGATCATGCTCAGCTCTCTCATTGCTGTGTTGATGACTAGCGCAAACAAAGATCGAAGCGCGTCTGCTTTCGTTTTCGGGGACACAAGTCCGATGGGATACTCGATCAAGTACTTTGCCATTCTGGTGTGTTTCTTGGTGGCTTTCTTGTTCAATGTGCAGTCCATAAGGTATTACAGCCATGCAAGCATTCTGATCAACGTGCCCTTCAAGAAGATGTCACCGCATCTGAAGCATCACCATTTGACAACAGAGTACGTGGCGAACACTGTGAACAGAGGCAGCTATTTCTGGTCTTTGGGTCTCAGAGCTTTTTACTTCTCTTTCCCTCTCTTCTTGTGGATCTTTGGTCCCATACCGATGTTCTTTTGTTGCTTTATTTTGGTTACCATGCTGTACTTCCTTGACATCACTTACCAGTTTGGGTGGGTTGCTGGGGTTGATGATGAGGATCAAAGCATCGTCATCGAGGGATGAAGAACAAAGGTTGTAAAGCCTCTAGCTAGCTAGCTCTTTTATCATTTCGATTACAATACATAATGTTAATAGAGTAGTGCCAGAAATTAGTGTTCATAATCAATACGAGTTGAATTGAATTGCGAAGATCTTTGAATAAAAGGTACTTATTCCTTAGAGTGAAATCGTTTTGGTTCAATAAAGAAGACATTTTTCTCAAGAGTAATGCTAGGTGAACCACTTAGAGCCCATCTTAGGTGACGGCTGAGGTGGCATAACCACATCATTAAACTTTAATTTATGTTTTATTTTATATATTTTTTTATTTTTTATTATTCTCTACTTTCTTGGTTTTATGATTTTATCTTCTAATCTGTTTCCTTTCTTTCTGATTCTCAAAAAAAAAATAAAAAAAAAAATAAAAAAAAAATCTTTTTAGTCTCTAAGCAAAGACGTCCTTCATGAGTCATGACATTGTTCTCCTCTCCTCCTTGATCTGTTAAGAGTGTAGCGATTGTATTGCAAAAGGGTAGTATAGTCATCTTCTATGATTGCCTATATATTGCTGTAAACCTCTCTTGCTGATCTAATAAAACAGTCACAATGTAGTCCTCAGTCCTCTTATGCGTTTTCCTTTACGTTTCTCTGCTTTTCAATTCAATAAACTTTGATTCCTATCAGATCTCATCCATACCCTCAACATTCTCATTCCCCCATTTAATTGTTAAAACACCCTCTCAATCAGATTTCGTTTCCTCGCAAGCATCGTTGACAATTAATATCCAGCGTTACTTCATCTTTTTTCTTATGTATGAAATCACGAAACTCATATTTGAATTAGGATTTAGGCATAGATCGATGGCATGGATTTGAGTTACTGTTTGAACATGTTGCTTGATCAAGTCACTCTTGGAACCCCCCGTATCCACCAAAGATCGAGGCTCTTCCAAGCTCATAACCTTTGAATTTTCCTTCCCAGATATTTCTTTGGCACATGGAAATTAGAATTTTCTTGCGCAGCCCTACGCCCCCAATAGACAATTAGACCATAGAGAACTTGGTTCAATCTTTCTTATTATAAGCAGCTATGTATATATATGAGTGCAATCGTATATAACAGATCCAATGGTTTTATAATATGTATTTGCTTTAGAAAACAAGACGGAGGAGAAGAAGAAGAATAGAGAAGATGAAGAAAACGTCTGCTGAAAAAAAAAAACCCTAAACAAAATAGGATTTAACAAACAAAAAAAAAGATTAAAAGGTATTCAAGAAAGTTAAAAGAAAAAAAAACATAATTAAGGAAAATACAAACATAAAAACTTGAAATTATAACTTGATGATGTGGCTATGCCACTTCAGCCGCCATCTAAAATGGGCTCTAGGTGGTTCACCAAAAAGATGGTTCACCAAAAAGATGGTTCATCTAGCATTATTCATCTAATAATCTTAAAAGTTCTCATTAATTAGTACATTCACCTGATGACGATTTTTTTAGATCTTCAGAAGAAGATGCCCACCTTTTTGTGATTGAATTCTCACCATTATCGGTTGTTTTTGTAGCCAGTGCATGCTGTCTTTTTCGCTCCAAAGTAGGCTGCAGAGATCGAATTGCAGATTCACGTTGCTTTCGTGCTTTTTTGTGAAGAATAGATCGTGCAGTTGCAGCAGCCTCAGATATTTCTCGCATTTGCCTAAATCTTTGATCATTAGCATATTCCATAATCTTCCTTTTGGCAACCAACAATTTTTCATGCAACTCTCTTGAGATCCTACAAGTACAAATGTGACAGATATAAACACAATAATTTTATTAAATACCTTCAGTAAGAGAGCAGATTTAACATTGTAATATTGCATCATTAATTAATTCCCTTGAATGCCATAAAATCTCTTTCCAAAAAATAAGCACAGTTTCATGGCACAGACATTTCGTACGAAACTTCTTCATACTCTTCATGCTCATACAGTGCCATTCTTACCTTATAATAATGACGATGATATCACCAATTCAACAAAACTAACAGAGGCTGTTTCCGATTATGTCATTCTTCATGTCCAAGGTGTGCGCAGAAAGCAGAAAGTTTATGATTTTGCTGCAATTTGATTAACCAAAAGCAAGCAATGGGGGCTGTTTGGTGAGCTCAGTGGTGGGCGTGGCTAAATTTGATGCGTCCAATTCCACGTTTGAATCGCATCTTAAGCCCCATGAAGCAAATTTTTGCGAAAAACTATAACCTATTATAATTTCCATTACACATTAGACAGTTTCATAGTTACAAGTATAACATAAGCAGTCAGAATCAGATGGAAAAACTTTAACCGAATATTGTTTCCATCACACAATAATCGGTTCCTTTGCAAATTTTAAGGACACACTCAAAGTATAGACTCGAAAGTTACAAGTACTACATAAGCGGAGCCGTTCCAAAGAGGACGTCCGTCCATTCTTCACCAAACGGCTCTGACGACAGCGCGTTTCCATCCGAGCGGACTCTAGCGGCATCCCTGATCACTTTCGATCTCTTCCCGGCGAGATCGATTTGAAGGTCTGGGCAGCAACCTCCACCCAAAACTTCATATAAGATCAATCTCGCCGGAAAACTGGAATTCGGCGGACTCGCCGGTGAGAGAAAATGATCAAGGACGCCTCTGGTGTCCGCTCGGGTGGAGGCGCGCCGTCGTCGATGTCGGACGGTGCAGAACAGAGGGACGTCCCCACTTTAATGGCATGCGGACGTCCGTCTCTGATCGGACTCACTACATAAGTAATCACTAATCAGAATCAGATAGATTTAGGTGAATCTCATTTTCTCCTTTTATTGCTTTCGTAACACAATAAGCTGTCACATTACAAATCACATAATTAAGCAAATTAACCAGAATCAGATTTTTTTTAGTTGAATCTGATCTGTAGCCAGTAGCGTGTCTCCATAGGAGCATCTAAAAATTTCTCGTCAAGATATTCCGCATTCAGACCAAAACAAAAAGCTCACCAAACTCCATACGTTTCCTATAAATAGTTACACCATCATCACTCTAACAAACTAAACATAAAACCCGTATTACACTTGGACTCCCTCTTTGTCTCTCATCTCTCGCCTCCTTCGAAGAAGAACAAGAAATCTAAAAGGTGCAGATCATGGAGAAAAGAGATATTGATTACGTTTTGGTCCCAGCAGGCCTCCTAGTCATGGTGGGATACCATCTCTGGCTCCTCTACCGAATCAAAACACAACCCAACAGCACCGTCATCGGCATCAACTGCATCAATCGCCGTTTCTGGGTCGCCGCCATGATGGAGGTAACCCTACTCGACTGGGTCATATTAGCCAATGTCTTTATTTTCGGAAAATGGCCTGGCATAACCGTGTTTTGTAATGCAGGACTCATCCAAAAATGTGTTTTGTAATGCAGGACTCATCCAAAAATGGGGTTCTTGCGGTGCAGACGCTCCGAAACAACATAATGGCGTCTACCCTTTTAGCCTCAACGGCGATTATGCTCAGCTCTCTCATTGCTGTGTTGATGAGTAGCGGAAACAAAGATCGAACCGCGTCTGCTTTCGTTTTCGGGGACACAAGTCCGATGGGATACTCGATCAAGTACTTTGCCATTCTGGTGTGTTTCTTGGTGGCTTTCTTGTTCAATGTGCAGTCCATAAGGTATTACAGCCATGCAAGCATGCTGATCAACGTGCCCTTCAAGAAGATGTCACCGCATCTGAAGCATCACCATTTGACAACAGAGTACGTGGCGGACACTGTGAACAGAGGCAGCTATTTCTGGTCTTTGGGTCTCAGAGCTTTTTACTTCTCTTTCCCTCTCTTCTTGTGGATCTTTGGTCCCATACCGATGTTCTTGTGTTGCTTTATTTTGGTTACCATGCTGTACTTCCTTGACGTCACTTTCCAGTTTGGGTGGGTTGCTGGGGTTGATGATGAGGATCAAAGCATCGTCATCGAGGGATGAAGAACAAAGGTTGTAAAGCTCTAGCTAGCTAGCTCTTTTAACATTTCGATTACAATACATAATGTTAATAGAGTAGTGCCAGAAATTAGTGTTCATATTCAATACGAGTTGAATTGAATTGCTAAGATCTTTGAATAAAAGGTACTTATTCCTTAGAGTGAAATCGTTTTGGTTTAACAAAGAAGGCATTTTTCTCAAACACAGTCTAAAGCAGCAAAGGGAGAGTTTGAAACATATCAGTACCATGCTTGACACATCGTAGTCACCTCAGAAAGCACCAAGCACTTGAAGTTCTTCGACAGTTCATAAGAGCTGAGAGCAAGAGGGATTAACCGAAATAGGCAAAAAGAGTTGAAAGCAAGAGGGATTCACAAGAGCTACGGTCAATAGAGTTGGGAGAGTGAAAACTCCCGAGGGAAATGAATCGAGTTCCGAGATAGAAAGATCCCAACAGAAACGAATGAACAAGAAGGTTACAGGTGAAGAGAAATGAACGGATAAGAAGGGTTGCAGGTAAACAGAAATGAATGAATGAGAAGGGTTAACAAGAACTGAAGTCAACAAGAGGAATAGTAACGGCATCCACACGATGCATGGAACAAGGCGGCAGAAATGCAGCTCTTTCGGTTTCGTGTCCCGTTCATTCATGAGCTGATTTTGATCATGACATTAACTTTTGCCCATTTTCCAAAGAAATTTATGAGTTTCACGTGGGTTTTAACCACACTATCTTCTTGCTGGGATTTAGTACAAGCATTCACCAAAAAAAAACCCTACTTTTCTGTGACTTTCTCTCTTTCTATCTGTCTGCCTTGGGCCTAAAGTTATGATAATTCTTGGAGTTAACAAGAATCAATGAGCTATGTACATATTTTCCTGACGCCTTGAGTTTTAGCCTTCTGTCTGCCGCAGTTCGTAGTTAGATTCGCTTCCCCGACTGCACCACAGATGATGGTGTTCAACATAAGGATAAACTTCACAAGAATTTCCTTGTAAGGAAAGTAGGAGCTGTCCGTAGCGAAAAATGCTCACACACTAATGTGTGCTTACGAATGCAGTGATCCTTTTCATTTACATCAACGATGACATTTACATGTACCAACTATTCCTGCAGGTCACCTCTTGATGTCGCCTAATTTCAGTTTCATCTTCATGTTACCAGCTTGAACCAATATTTCCTCCTTAGAGGGATCCACTCTCAAAACTGTGGCCTTCATACCAAGGGAAGAAACAAACACCATATTGCCAACCTTGGGAAGCTCAAACTTATCTGAAACATACCCGGTGAGTCTACCATCAGATTCTTAACTTGGTAGAAACTCAGTTAGATTCTCAAAGATATGACAGTCGATCTAATTAATCTTAAAAGTTCTCATTAATTAGTACATTTACCTGATGGCGACGTTTTCAAATCTTCAGAAGAGGATGCCCACCTTTTTGTGATTGAATTCTCACCATTATCGGTTGTTTTTGTTGCCAGTGCATGCTGTCTTTTTCGCTCCAAAGTAGGCTGCAGAGATCGAATTGCAGATTCACGATGCTGTCGTGTTTTTTTGTGAAGAATAGATCGCGTCGTTGCAGCAGCCTCAGATATTTCTCGCATTTGCCTAAATCGTTGATCATTAGCATGTTCCATAATCTTCCTTTTGGCAACCAACATTTTTTCATGCAACTCTCTTGAGATCCTGTAAGTACAAATGTGACAGATATAAACACAATAATTGTAAGCTACAGCTCATCTTTGGAAAATGAATACCTACAGTAAGAGAGCAGATTTAACATTGTAATATATATTGCATCATTAATTAATCCACTTGGATGCCATAAAATGAAGTCTGTTTTCCCTTTTCTTCAGAATTTTGTTCTGCTATTAATAGATTTTTTTTCCCTTCCCAAAGACTATAAGATTGCTGTTTACTCAAGAACTATCACTACAGGGAAGGAGATTCTCACATCAGATGATTCTCTGCTTCATTTAAAAGCTCTTGATACTCCTGCTTTAATCGTTCCATATCAGCTATAATCTGCATGAAATATGGAAACTGTTAAAAATATTGCACCTGTAAATGCAAGAAAAACTAATTAAAGTGAGAAAAACATCAGCACACCATCCTCTTAGTGGACAGGATGTATGAACATTATTCTAGTTTCTTGCACTGCTAACATACAAGGCCACTCCTTTTCATTTATTATTGTTTCTTTCGTAATTATTCAAAACAAGATAAAAGAGGTAAATATGTATAAGTTACCTCATCTATCCCTGCACTAGCTGCACCGTATAGCTCTCTGGCATTATCGACTACTCTACCAGGTAGCCCTAACCTTTCAGCAATATTGATTGCATTAGAACGCCCTGCAGAATACATTGCATTCTTGAATCATTACTAAGCAACATAATAATATGCTGCAAGGGTAGTATACTAGTATAGGATAAGTGACTTGAAGAGATTTTGCCACAAGTATTTGAAACACTTGTAGAAAAGAGAACCCAGTATAACCTAATGCATATGCAGTATTCAGAATAAAGACCTGGTACTCCCCAGAGAATTCTGTAAGTTGGCTTTAAGTTCACTTCATCAAACTCCATACATGCATTTTCAAAGGCGTCGTTGCTGCCAAAGAAAAACTATCATCGAACAATCCCAGACTCACAGAACGGGAAGATATTATTTAGATTTTCAGGAAAGCCTGACAACAACCATTCTCTAACTTAACTAGACACATTAAAAAACTGAACTAAGCTTTCATTACTTGTTCAATTGTTACGCCTTCAATTTGTATGCCAGTTACCTGTATTTTAGGGTTTTCAGTTCACCATGATGTGTTGTGGCAATTGTCAACAAAGCACCAGTTTCAGCAAAAGATTCCAATAGTGACATCCCCAGTGCTGCTCCTTCAAGGGGATTCGTTCCTGCACCAACCTAATAACAAAAGGAGTTGTGTAATTGCTGCAAATATAAGTTCAGTTTTGTTTCTCTTTTATCTTCCTAGTTAAATAATCGTATTTCAAGAAAGTCAGTTCTAGCAGCACCTCATCTAGTAGCACGAGTGAACAACTTGTTGACTCTGATTGTATGTCCTACAAGATGTAAGAGAAGTACGCTGCTTGAAAAGTTTACATATCAGATTAATATATAGGTTTTCACCCATCAGAAAAGAAAGCATACAAAACTTGTCTAGTCCTGAAGACTTTAATCATTGTTTGAAATACTCTTCTTACGCTTATATGTTTTAGGTGGCCCGAGAAGGTGGACAGAGATTGAGACAGGGATTGTTCATCACCAATGTCAGCAAACACTGAATCAAACCAAGGGATTTGTACTGACTCAGAACATAAAACATGAAGACCTGCAATATAAAAGAGAAATATGGTCATAAGCTAGGAAACTTGAAGATGGTGTTGGAAGTTGCATTTGTAACTACAATGTCTAGTCAGAATATTCTTTATTCAACTGAATTATCTATTTAAAAACAATTTTCATATAAATGTGAGACTGAGGCTACTAGAATCTTCCGTGGCCCAAATGAATACTTAAAAATATGTTCAACCTGATTTTGCCATCATAGCTGCCAATCCTACTGTTTTCAGGCCAATAGTTTTGCCCCCAGTATTAGGGCCGGTGATAACCAAAACTCGAGTTTTCTGTGAGATAAAAAAATCAACTGGAACCGGGTGAACCTGCCAAAGAGAAATGCCATAATTTAGAAACAGAAAATCTGATCATAATTTTATGATGCATAATGAGAAATGAGACAGCTGATAATTACAAATATTCAACCTATATAATTCAAATATGTCTTCCCCAAAATATCAAACATTCGGATAATCTTCAATTCTAAGATGATATAGCTATAGGTTCTCCCTCCTTCTCCCTAACACTCTTCTTGCAGTGTCTTTTCAATCTTTTGTCATGACATTAGCACCATACTTGTTATTCAAAAAAGGCATAATTGCTTTCAGAAAGCAACAATCACCTAAATGCAATTCCCTTGTACAAGAAGTAGATGACCACACTATCAAAGAAAAGACTAAATCTAACATTTCAATTTCAATCCAAAATTATATATCCTGAATAATAAAGAGACATGAAATCATAGATATTGCATAACTACCAGAGTAACATTCTCGGAATCCTTCCTGGCCTTCTTTAAATTTTGTCTATGCTGTTGCAATAATAAAGGATGATGAACTTTCGGGAGATATAACACCCATTCGCTCTTTAAGGGGTAGGATGCCTGTGGGTGTTTGTTCCCTGAAAAGTAGGCATCAGAAGCAGAAGAGCCATGCCCTCCTGGTAGAAATATATTGGGATATGTTCCACCAAATGCTAGGCCATAAGTTGCTCGGGCATTTACCTACAAGTTAAGAACATACTGTAAGCCACTAAGGAGTTTATCACTTAAGAGTTGAGACAAATCAGACAAGTAACAGCCACACGAGCACTCAGAAAACGACCCCATCCGGGTACACAATGACAGTTGAAATGAACCTCAAACTAAAGTTATGATTCTAAATTAAGTAAAGAATACTCCTTTTGAGGCATTTAAGTTTGATCTTACGATAGCGAGAACTAAACAAGAAGAAAACTTTAGTGACTTACCACATCAAGTTCGATTATACTTTTCAGTAGCTGTTCAATATTCTCAAGATCCATTTGCATCTGATGATAAACCACATATAAACATACATAAGGGCGGGCAGATGATAATTATATATCCAGGAAAAAAAAGTTATTACCACATAAGGCCAGAAACCTTTTCTGTTAACATAGAGAGAACCTCAGCCTCAGCCTCTAATACCAGTGCCCTTGTTTGTTGCAGCTCATCGTTCAGAGGGACAGCAGATAGAGGCTCAACAATGCTTCCTTTGCCTGAACCACTATAACATTACATCACTCTCAGGATTGAAAGGCTCAACGATTGATATTCCATTTAATGGAGGAAAGGTCTAGACCAGTAAACAACCAAGAAAGACTACTTTGGATGGTTATAGGTGATCCAGGTTATAACTATACAAACCTGGGCAACAGAAGACCCTTGAAACTTTTCATTTCATTAGCGCTGGATTTTATGCACCACCTTCCATCAATGGTGCTTACTTCCTGAACCAGTGATAGATAGCATGAATTAAACTTTTGTGAATATTCTAAAGGAAGAGATCTTTGAACTTCTGATTCTTACCATTAATGGTGCTTCACTCTTGTCATTCCGTATTAGGCTGTCCATTAACTGATATATCTGAAAAGAGAGGACCGGAGTTAAATCTAAGTTGTGAATAAGAATAATTACAAATGATAATTTCAGACTCGTAGCCTAAATGCTTCTGTATCATTTGGTGATGTGCCTACTTACAATAACATGCTTAATTCACCATTGGATTACTGTATAACATGCTTAATTCACCATTGGATTACTGTACTGAACTCTCCAAAACAAGAATTTACCTTTTTCTCAAGCGTCCGAACTTGATTGCGTAAACGTTTCAAGTTTGGACTCTAAAATAGGAAATCAAAGTTAGAAAGGACATAAAACTTCTAAAACCAAATGACTGCAAGCTAAAGAGTTCTACTGCAATACAAAAGCATTGCCAGTAACAAACCGCAGAGTCTTTAACACGGCCGTCTTCATCTATAACTTGATGTATCACTTAGCTAGTGATCGGTTTACCACAAATTCCATTATCTGCACAAACAATTGAACCACATTGAATCCACTCATATAATGTCAAACACTGATTGCGATTAGGACATAACTAAACACTCAAAGCTTACACTCACCACTTCCGAAAGAGGCATGAATCGCCTGTACCACTCCGCATCTTCCTTCATTGCACCTTTCAAATTACTCTGCAAATGCTCCGCATAATGCAGCAGCTCCATCACAGCTACTGCTTCCATTCCTTCCAGCGCTGAGCTCCTCCGAACTCGCTGTATAGCAGATTGCACCTTCATATATACACACACACAAAAATCAACGGTCAAGATCATCAAGTGTTTCAGAAAATCAACAACATCCACTCAATCTACATCATTACCAGAACAACTCTGACGCCGCCGAAGTCCAAATTGCAAGCGCCGTGCTTGAGCATCTCCACCGCCGCATTGGTTTCGTCCAAAAGCCTCAGGCTCTCTTCGTAGGTCTGATTCAAACTCCATAGCTGTGCCTACGTCACCAAATCAGTAACAAAAATCAGAGAAGACGAAGAAGAAGATTGGAGGACGATTAGTGTTGAAGTAGTGACTCACTACCTTAGTGGCTTCGCGGCCAAGCGGAGTACGAGCGAAGGCGGCGACGGAATCGCAGAGCTTATCCCATTCCAAAACCCTAAGACTGTCGTAATGGACCTGCGACTTGGATGAGTGGCGTGCTTGGATTGAGAAGCGAGTGAGGAAAGCGCGGTTCTTGAAATGAAGAGAGAGAGTGAGAGGAGGAGTGAGAGCGAGGGAGATGATGGAGCTGCCGCCGAATACGGCGGAGGAGAGCATTTCTTGGTTTCTGGTGGTGATCGGAGTCGGTTAGAAACTGTTACGAATTGCCGGGATTATTTGTTCCATGAATTTTCGGTCATGATTTGATGATGATGATAAAACAGACGAGGCAACGTGTGGTGTACATTGGGCCGGGTGGGCCGAACCCGCTAGAGTTTTAAGGTTAATTTTTTTTTTTAGGAGCACCAAAAAACGCAACCAGATGAACTTGCTAAATCATTTGCACACGCTAAATCAAAACGGAGAGAGCATTAACCGTTTGAGAGGAACATAACAATTCACCTAGATGAATAACAAATGTTAGGTTTGAAATGATTCTACATTTATTGTTGTTTCTTTACATTTAGAAATTTTTCGTGCGATGTCATCGTCGTTAAGTTTTCTTTTGGTTCCTTGTTTGTTGACATGAAATCATTTTATCTGATTGTAAGAAACTATTAGAATTTTTCTCAATTGGCCAATTCCACTAATACTCGCAAGCATTCAATCTCAAACCTTGTAATAATGTAACATGTATATACAAGAAATGTACCTAAACTATTGAGACGAGGAAAGGTTCCTCCCTACTTCAACCAAAAACAACCTTTAGATATCTTTCTTGCATAAGTTATTACAATGAAGGGCAAGAAAGGGTTACCATATCGTGTAACCCAAAAAGTAAGAACGAAAGGGAAAATTACAGAGCTGTGATTCATCATTTTTGCAGAAAGCCAGATAGACAAAAACCTGTGATATCGATCCGAACCAACAAAAGGAAACGAATGAATCTAAACCTAGAATTCAAGAAATAAGTTAGAAAAGTCCGAACAAAACCGAAAACCCGAGGACGATGAGCCACACAATGTGAACCAAAAGCAAGGCCTGCGCTGAGAGAGGGGCTGCACCCCCATTTCCAACCTCACAAAAACCCAACTTGGCCACTTTAACCCCGGCACATTGGGCTTCCTGGCAGCCACACCAATACGTCACACCGTTCACGCCGCAAACCGGGTCCGGTCGAAAGCAATTGACCGGACACGACAGGGCGTGAACGGGTGACTTAACCACAACGGGACATACATCAGCTGGTTGAGACTCTGAAGGGAGCTTGATGAAACTAGGTTCCTGCTCGGATCGGACGGTGGGGAAGCAACCGAGGACGAAGGCGGTGAAGAGTATCGGTAAAATGAGAGAGATTGGGGATTTAAGGAAGTGAATGTGCTCCATTGAAGGCGATCAAGCTTTTGCACCTTTTTCTGGAGTTGCACCACCAAATCCTTATCTCTCTCTCTCACTCGGAAGAGTTTCAAATCAAAATTACTCGAGGGAATATCATGAAACCCTTGATCTTCTTCCCTGAACCTTCCCCAAATTTGAGAGAAGTTCTCCAAATCAGGTCAGGTCAGGTGTTGTAGTTACAGGTTCTGGATAATATTTTCTTTTTTCCCCAGATTAATGATGTAAGGAGGAGAGTGAAGAATCCCTAATGTTTAGGGGGAAGAAGGATCAGACATTTGGTTGACGCGCAATGTGGATTGGTTGTCGCCGGACGCCGTTGTTTAAGCAATTTGAGCAGTGAACGATTAGCCTTAATTCTTTCCCGCCTAGCTTGTTGTCATTTATATATTAGTTAAAAATTTCATTTACAACTAGTAATTATGATATATATTTATGGATTATGATTTGGTGGATGATTGTTTCAATCAGATCATTTCTTATTTTTCTCCAATTTACCTTGATAATGTAATAATTAAGAGAAAACGCGTTGCAGCAGAATCATAAGGAATTTATTGGAAATTATATACACGAATCATATATCACCCTTTTAATGGAATATCTGCATTAATGTCACTTAATTACCAAAAATAAATTCTAATAAACAGCATACCATTAAAAATAAGCTCACAAACTCTTTATATTGTGTATAAAAATGTATTTGACAATCTGGTATTTTTTGAAAAGTACTAGATGATTGATGTATTTTTAAAGTATCGAAACACTCGAGCTAAAATTCATTTTTTGGACGAGATCACATAGTTTCCTCATAGCTTTCTAGGTTCAGATGCTAATCTGTGCCGATAGATCTTCTCAAGATGTTTCTTCCTCTCTAGCCACGTACAACGTTGACTTCAATCAGCGTCAACGAGATTACTATTTAGAGTTTCAATGCTCTTAAGCACTTTTGTTGAAGTATGGAACAAAAATTTATTTGCATTGGAGTTTTCTTTCTAAAGTTTATTACACACTAATAAGAATCAAATTCTATCAAACTTACGAATAAACATTTATGGGAAGATTTGCATAAAATTGTATGTTTGATATGAATTTAAGTGAATTAAATTAACGATACTTATTACAAAGTTTCGTAAGAGAAATGAAAATGCCTTATTGGAACAAAACACTAATTCTGGTTTGGTTGTTGGTCTAAAATCGTCTTGTGGTATAAGAAGAATAGTGACATTGGTGATTTCCCGGTAATGAGGGGCTAACTGTCATAACGAACTTGCTGTGTTTTCCAGGTAATGAAAGGTGCGGCAAACAAAAGTTGTGGTTGTCCATTTGAAAAGGAATGACAGCCTGATTGCCCTTCAATTTCTCCTAAACATTCTCTTCCATTTTCCCCTATATATCATCCCTATGCTACATCCCCACAATTCCCACAGCCTCAGCAAGCCAAGCCCCCTGCTTCTGCTCGTAACAAAGCCCCTCGTGTATTCTTCCCATACTCTGATATCAATCACCATGGGAGGCTGTGCGAGCAAACCCAAGGAGTTCAATGAACGTACCGAGGAGACCGCTCCGGTTGAGCAGCCTGCCAAGGTAGAGGAGACGGTTGCCGCTACCGCTGCTGAGACCACCACTTCCGCTGATGATAACAAGGAAAGCAGCGGATCAAAGGACAAGAGTATTGAGAATGAAACACCTTTGTTGGATCTCTTGAAGCCTGAGGAGGGAGAAAACAAGGAAACAATAGCTGCTGAGGCCGTGCCGGTGCTTGTACTTCCCGGAGAGGCTATTGTGGTAGAGAACCCGAAAGGGGAGACAGTTGAAGTCGAGGTTGCTGCCAAGGAAGGTGAGATCATATACGTTGAGGCTGTCAAGGAGACCAAGAAGGAGGAGGGGAAGGAGAAGAAGGAAGAAGAAAAACCTAAGACCGCTCCGGCCGCCACCTCCGAGGACAAGAATGAAGAGCCCCTTGTCAAAGTATGATCCACAACTTCAGATCTAGCTAATTCAATTGTATCCCATGAATGAAAATGAGATAAGTGCAGGTGGCAAATGATGATGATTTCTTGTTTGCACTTTGTATTCAAACTTTTGGGACTCAAATCAATAAGGAAAAATTTATTTAGATGTACGTGCATTCTCTATTATTATTCACTGTAGTCTGGTTTATTAAGGTTTAGGAATACAATCTGTCATTCGCTAACTAAGCAGATTATGGACTGATTAGGCTGCTCAAATTGCTAATTTAGGTTAGTTGCAAGCAATCAGCCGGTCATCAGGATAAGGCCAGTAAGACTATTACATGACAATCTGTTGCTTTCATTTTTGACAGAGATCGAAATGTCGTAACCGAGAAATATGAGCCACGAATGATCTTGTTCACGGCTTAAGCTTATATAAATATGAGCAAATGTCTCTTTCTCTGGTCAATTATTGAACGCAGCAAGCAAAGATAACAAAAAGAATTCGAAGGACTCTTGTTTTTAAGCCAGAGATATATAACAATTCTGAGGTGATAACCTTGGAATGTGTTCTTGAACTAAAGCACAGATTAGTGATCAACCAGATTTAAACAAAGCATGAAGATTCATTCATGTGCATAACAATGGAGAATTTCAATTTCAATACTTGCGAACATGATAGCATACACTTTTTAAGTGGGAGCAAATATAACAGACAGTTTGAAAGAATCTATCGGAATTACTAATTAAGCTATTCAACCTCCTTAGGTGCAACCTCCTTGGCCTTGGTGATTTCCTCTTCTTCATCCTCATTCTTCACAGCAAACAAGACCAAAACAATCAACAACGGATAGCTCACAGTTGTAAAAACCCAATTCATAATCAATTGACCAAGGAACGAGACATTGCGAGCATCAACTTGCCAAGCAACAGCTCCTCCAGCACTCTGCACTCCTTTGTAGAATCCAACATACCTGCAACACATGCACAAAAGTGGTTAACATCAAGTTCACAAGCTCTGATACTATACTATGCTTTTATATCAGTGTGCACAGAAATGAATGAGAGTCACTATGTCATACCTGCTTAGAGTTTCAGAATCATTAGCCAAGGCTCCAATGATCCAGTAAACAAGGCTCTGGTACATGGCATCCAGCAACCCGAAGCTAAAGTACAACACAAACGGTCCAGCGTAATCAGAACCGCCTTTGAAATCCAGCTTCTCTGGCTTATTTCCGCGACTGTACCCTAGCTGATTGGCAAGTCCACCAGCCCAAATAGCACTGCTAAGTACAGCCACCACTATAATGCCGAAAAACCCCCTCGTCCTCCTGCTCTTGAAGCTGAAATCCATTATGTAACCAATCCCAATCGATCCAGCCATCTGTGCACCCCAGTAGAACACATTGTTCAAACCCCTAGTCCTCACATTGAACATCAGCCCATTCACATTGTTAAACTGGTACGTGTAAAAAAAGTTGCTAGACCAAGCAGCAGGGACAATAAGCAGCATCTTCCAATTCAGAAACAGCTTCCCAATCTCAATCGCCTCAGTAGTGACATTCGAGTACTGAATGTTAGTACACTTTGTCCCGTCGTCACGCACCACCTTACTCGGCGGCAAGATAGCCAGCGTCAGAAACGTGCCGATACTCATAAACACCATGAATCCAATATAAGTTGCATCATTCACAGAAGCAGCCTCAGTTCTGTTGTAATTGAGCACAAACGGGATCAGCCCACCAATGACACCACCCATGTTGAAGATACTCCAAAAGATAGATATGTAAGTCCCCTTCCTATTCGGGGGCGGGTAGGACGTCATGATGGCGCCCTGCCCGGCCCAGAGTAGGCCGGCGCCGACGCCGAGAATGGCGCCGGCGGTGATGGCGAAAGCCTGGTGCTTGTGGTGGTTGTAGTAGAGGAAAGAGCCGGCGTAGAGGACGTAGGTGGAGCAAGCGGAGAGGAGAGTGAGACGTGGGCCGAGGATGTTGTAGATGCCGCCGCCGAGGATGCCGAAGATGGCGAAGGCGGTGTAGAGAGCGGTGGAGGCGTTGTTGGAGGCGGTGGGGTCGACCTGGCCTCCTCCACCCATGCCGGAGAGGGCGTTGAACATGCCGGGGCAGCAGAAGCAAACCAGGCCGATCAGACCCACTTGCACCAGCGGCGAGTTGTACCGGAATAAAGAATTCGGCGGGAGGTTCTGGGCCTTCTCCTTGTCGGAGTCGTCGGCAGCTTCGAAACCCATCACGGCAAACAATCCAAGATCAAAATTTTTCAAAGCAAAATGGTATTGGGTGGTGAAGAAATGGTTAGTTTGGTACGGAGCTAATCCAAGCTTGTGTGTGTTTAGGTAAAAGATTGGAGCTTTCTTAGTATGGGACCAAATAGAGTTGTAGACTTGTTGGAATTATTGTAGGCAAAAGTTGACTGTTTTAAAAGGGCGAAAAAATGGGAGAGGGACAAAATCACATAGCGGAATACAATTCCAGATTCCAGGCTTTACAAGGAAACACACAGCTGGGTGTGAGTGAAAGGAAAAAAGTTGGAGTATAAATCGATGATGGCCGTGGGGATCAATCGCGTTGAGTTATATAAAAATAACTAATAACAATGAAGAAGGAATCAGTCTGAGATTGTTATAGGTGGAATGGAATCTTGGATTATTAATGAAAATTACATTCATGTGGAGCCGGATCTTGTTCCCAAACAAAATAACAATGCCAGACCATTACAGACACATCAAATCCAAATGCCAAAGTTTCTACTGCATAAATTATGTGGTATATTAGTGACGAACGGTAAAGGAGTAGGGACGGGTGAGAATAGAAAGGCAATTGTGTCTTATTATACAAGGCAGAGTAGCAGACTCATCCTGTCCTTGACTTTAAGTAACTTGGATTACAGTTCCTTTGCAGGCCAACATAATAGAATAGAAGTTGTTATATAACAATTGCAGGCCCTGTGGAAGAGCTTGACTAAATAGTAATTAACAACGGACGGATACGGGTCACCATGATGAAGTTTTTGTTCTTGCTCTGGTCATAGTTTTCAAGGGTAATCCCATTTTTAATAATTTTCTTTTGCTGGGAAAATTATTACCTTCAAGGACCTGCAGGCCCGCCGGCAGTAACGTATGCTGAAATCTACCTATCTTAAATTAAAATTTATACATCAATTTTTTTTTTAGTAATTTAAATTTTGTCTTTTAATGATTAAAATTTTGTTTTCTTATAAATGAGTTAACCAAAAAAAAAAAGACGTGAATTTAAATTTAAGATGTGTAGATTTCACATCCCTATGTATTCCACAGAGTTCGATCATAGTTAGGTTTGTCAAAATTTTCCATTTCCTAATGACCAGAGTGGAACTAAATATAGTATTTTTTTGGGCTAGTTGATATAAAATCGAATCGTATAACTTCATAACAGAAATTGATGAGGGAGATCAAGCAAAAATAAACTCCTTTTATTGGAAGTTTAGAACGGAATTAATTACAGTTTAACACAAGACAGCAATGCTACCCAAAAACTGAAAATTGAAGTTGTTTGGATATAGCCAAAAAAGATTTCCATCGAAACCTATTCCAATTTGCCATTCATAAATACCCACTTTATCATTAAGCAAAAAAGATTACAAGCAGAGTCAATTAAGATCAATTCCAGAAGCCATTCATAAATCTATGGAAAGATTACAAGCATCGGAGACGATTAAGATTGATTAGAAGTAAGTTTAAGCCATTAATTCCATAAAAGTAGATCAAATGAAAACATCTTCTTAAGAGTTCATCAAAGCTCAAAACCCACTACACCATCAATCATTTTTCCTTAGTATCAGCAAGATCGAATCAAAGAACTCCTCCAGAAGACATTCTTCCTCGACGCGATTAGTATCAGTAAGATCGAATCAAAGAATTGTTCCAAACACTCTGTTTGGGTGAGTCCATTGAGCGACTCACACCCATCCGTATTCTGAAGGTCAACATGCACCACTGTTCAAAAAGAAGCAAGGAAAGCAAGGTCAACATGCACCACTGTTCAAAAACTTCTACCAATCTCAACTTGACAATCTGTGCAGTCAAGAGATTTTGGCAGAAAGCGGTTGCGTCTGCAATTGAAGATGAGGAACAGGGTCATATGAAAAGTGTTCGCGATCGAGAACCTGCATAGAGTTGAAAAGATTACTGAATTGGTGAGCAGCGAAGTAAGTTTATTAATTCCATAACAATCACAGTTCAACAATTTACTTGACTTGACAGTTCAAAAGTAGATCAAATGAAAACATGCTCAAAAACCACTACATGCACTGAAACATCTTAAAGAGTTCATCAAAGCTCAAAAACCACTACACTCAATAAAAACAACGAATTGGTTAAACAACAATACCTCTTCATCGCCTGAACCTTCATAATCACCTCATATGCTGCCTTTGCAAGTTGATTCATTTTTCTCTGCCACGGGTGAGCTCATTGACCGACCCACCTCGGTAGCAGCTTTCTGGAAAGATTGAATATCAAAACGATCAATGATACAGAAACATAGGATCAAGATCAATAGAATTGCAATAAGAGCTCTCAGTAAGAGTGAAGAAATAATACCTCTATTACCGATCTCATTAAATTCTTCAATTGTTATTCCATGGGTCTGATTCCAGGGCTGAACTCCGACCTATCTACCGAAGTAGAGACGATAGGACGAAGGAATCAGCGGCGGCTTGTTTAGTTTTTAGGGTTTGAGAGGAAGAGGGAGTGAAGATGTTGATATATAAAGGCATGTGTGGTTGAGAACGATGCATGTGTGGTTGGGCTTCAACTGCTGGGCTTCAACCTGCTTTAACTCAAGCTTTCAATTCTCATTGTGTCAGAGCATCTCCAGTAGTATAGGTTAATTTGTTGTTAAATTTAACAATAGTTAAGATATTTAACGATTGAAATAGCAATTGTGCTCCAACAGTAATTGTTAAATGTAAGTTAAGTACTATTTTTAACGAATCATAAACTTACACGTGGATAAAAAATAGAAGGAAAACATAAGTTTCTCTTTAACAATTCTTTTTTAGGTTAATAAATTTGTCAATTTAGTTTAGTAAGGTTAGAATTTAGCAATATTGGAGCTCTTATTCATCCCAAAAATGACAAATTTCAAAAAAAAATTGATTTAGCAATACTGCTGGAGATGCTCTCAGAGACGTTTGCTCTTACATAAGGATTGTGGAAATCAGTATGGCATACACACTTGCTTTTGCAAGCAATTTTTCCAGACCAACTCACCCCTGCCGCACGTGATCTCTCTCTTCTAGTTGCTTTTTTCAGTTTGTATGCTATACACATCAGTACAGCACATATCGTGTTGATAACATACAAGTATTTTAATTTCTTCCCCGAAAAAACCTTCTTAAGAGTGTAGATGACCAACGTTTATCAAGGTATCGGCAACAAAATCAGATTCTCTACACAGAATTGACAACACCTAACAGAATAGTGCTACAACTGTTACGACTTGTAAATTGCAAGTTGTAACTCATTGCTTGAGAATAGATTAGGGACTCGCTTGATATCGCTTTCGGAGTTGCCTCGATTGATTTCCATACTCATCCAATCTGTGTACTTAATAATGCAACTGTTATGCAGATCCTTGCCAAAACGGACTTCTGCATTGTTTACACAAAAGATACAAGGAAAAGCAAAATCTCACGCCGTGATCATTTTTTTTTCCGACGAACTTCTATCCAACGGCGACGGCACCGGCGGCTCCTCCTTCCTCCTACTCCCTAACCTCAAAAGCCCATACAACTTCCTAAACTCCCTCACCGTGTGAACACTCTCCCTACAAAACACCGTACTCCCACCCTCAGCCCCTCCTCCAACCCGACCCGCTACTCGTCAATGTTGAGTGAGCAGCTGCATTCAAGCAGCAAATCTGGACTACGACAGACATGAAATCTACTGCATTAAGGTAGTTGTATTACTTGACCTTTGTATCATCTTTATTGTATTACCTTTCACACTTAGTTATAGGTGAATCTGTACTACTATAAATATCCTCCAATTGGAGAAGATTATACCATAAACCTATTCTTGACATGGTATCAGAGCAATTCTGCTCTTGAGACCGATACCCATACCCACATTCCGCTGCCAAAATACCAAGAGAAGAACTTTGTTTCTTCATCTTACCCAATTATCATATCTAACCGTGAAGAAACTCTGTTTCTTCACCTACCCAGATCATATCCAATTCTGATTACCCATTACCCATAAACCAAGAACTCTGTTTCTTCAACTTATCCAATACCCATAATACCAAAGAACACATTTTGTTCTTCACTTACCTGTACCATATCAGCGGTGATCGAATCCCAACTTCAGCCAAGAATCGGACTTCGATCGCTGATTCAGACCTTGCAACGTCTGCAACTGGTTTCATTGCCTCCACACTGCCTCGGCGTCGCTCATCTGACCGCAGCTCCATCGACTTCAGAGAGACCGCCGTCAACCTCAGACCAGATCGGAGCGCCGTCGAGCAATAGACCGGAGTGCCGTCGAGCAACAGTCTAGATTTCGTCCCGTGCATCCAGTGCAAGTGATATTATACCCAACTGATTTGGGCTGACATCCTTACTCAGGCCCAAACCCAGTATCCCCATCATTTTTTTTGTTGGTAAGTTGGTCAGAATTAAAAAAAAAAAGAAAAAAAAAGGAGGTGTAAATCAGATTAGAAATTTTATCCTTGTACCGTCGAGCTTACTCGTTCAACCGAACTACACTCATCCAATTAATACGATGTCTAAGGCAAGGATTGAATAAGAGAAAGGTTGAAAGTGACCATTGCTCCACCAAAATCTTAACCCTCCTTACCTGGTCGTATTAAGAGGAGTTACCGAAAAGGTTGCACGGTAGGCAACACCCAAAGATTATATTCTCTTTTTTTACTCATTAAATTCTGCACAATGGTTCTCGATGAAGTACCGATCAGTTCATCCCAGACATCAACAATCAACTCTGAATCTTCTTCTCAACATAAAGGGCAATCGTCATCTAATGATCATGGCCTTATTGTTCTAGAAAAATTGGATAGCACCAATTTTATTTCTTGGTCTAAACATGCCAAGTTGAACATCACTGGCCGAGGTAAACTTGGTTATCTCACCGGCAAGAAGAAAGCACCATCCGAAGAAGAAGATGAAGAGGGTTACAAAGTTTGGGTTGAAGAAGACAGTCTTGTTCAAGCATGGCTTCTCAGTTCCATGCACAAGGAAGTTAGAGAAAATTATGAAGGTTTGGAGACAGCTAAAAACTTTTTCAGTAGCCCAAGATGATACACGAAACTATGAGCTACAAATAGCTTCGGTTTCCACCAAACAAAATGGAGCTCCTCTTCATGGCTACTACAACAATATGAAGAAAATATGCCAAGAGCTTTGACATATTGGATCCTCTCAGACTTAAGGATGTAGATTCTATCACCCACATGGCTAATAGGGTCACCAAGCATCGTGTCTATTTCTTTTTGGCTAGGCTAGACCCTCACCTTGATGGAGTCCAGAATAGAATCCTAAACACAAAGTCGTTGCCTTCTATAGAAGAGGCTTATTCTCAAGTCAATGCTGAGCATAATAGACTCCAAAAGATGATGTCTGGCACAAAGTATGAAGAATTAGCCATGATTGCTCAACATCGACTACCACATGTTTGTAGCTCTCAGCCTTCTTCATCTACACCTACTTTGAAAACATCCTCTCAAGGACCCATGAAATGCACTCATTGCAAATCAACCGGTCATATGATAGAGACTTGTTTCTACTTAATTGGCTTTCCAGACTGGTGGGATGATCACATTGCTAATCGCAAAGAGGCACAAGCAAAAGAAGTACGAGAGAAAGCAAAATCTATTCAGCCCCATGGAAACAAGAGCCCAAAGAGCTACATGCCCAAAGGCAAACCTCAGGCCTCCCTCCAAATTACTTCGCCAGACTCGAGTTCGAGTACAACTTCTGTCGAACCCACTCATGGTGAACACTGCTCGTAGTCTTCTTACAAGTGAAGTGAATCAAATTCAAAGAAAGGCATCCACAGATGAAGAACAAATCTGGTTATGGCATAAGAGATTGGGACATCCATCATTTGGATATCTCCAAACTCTCTTCCCATTATTATTCAAGCACTGTAGAGCATCAGACTTCAAATGCAACACTTGCATTTTGAGCAAAAGTCACCGTGTGAGCTACCCTTTGAGCTACAGTAAAAGTACTGCACCATTTGATCTTGTTCATTCTGACGTTTGGGGGCCGTGTCCACCAACACATATTAGAATGAAATGGTTTGTTTTATTTGTTGATGATTGTGCCCGGATGAGCTAGATCTACTTGATACGGCATAAAAGTGATGTCTTTTTTGTATTTCAGACGTTTCATGCAATGATCCAAACTCACTTTCAAAAGCCCATTAAAGTCCTTCGTATAGACAATGGCGGAGAATATGTGAACCATCTTCTTCACAAATATCTAGCTACCTATGAATCATTCATCAGACCACTTGTCCTCAAACCCTCAACAAAATGGTGTGGCGGAACGAAAGAACCGCCACATTCTTGAAGTTGCTCGCTCCATGTTGATTGGTGCTAATATGCCTGAATATTTTTGGGGTGATGCTGTCTTAACTACTGCCTACCTCATAAATAGACTTCCTACACAAGCCCTTCAGTCCACAGCCAAGAAAAACCATCCACTACCAAAAACACCGATCCAAGCTCTTGAAAGTCATTTGCCTTTACCACCTACCCATGCCCTTGATCCAAAGATTTTTGGTTGTGTAGCTTATGTTCATATCCATCGAAACTGGAGGAGGTGTCTTCATTGGTTTTGCTTCCACTCAGAAGGGATATCGGTGTTATAACCCCACTACTAAACGTTCCTATGTTTCAATGGATGCTACATTTTGTGAACATGAGCTATATTTTTTCTCAAAGACTCCTCTTCAGGGGGAGAGTAATGCTGAGGAAGAGCAGTCTTTAGGGGATTTCTTGGGTCCCTTGGATAACCAGATATATGAATCTACTGGAGTGAGAAACATTGAGCGTGGAACAACTGAAAAGAGTAACCAGCTACCAGCATCAGAAACAGATTATGTACTCCATGAAAACGACAATCAGTTGCCAACTCCAAAACCAGCAGAGATAAATACTTCTTCCCCTTCTACTACCCCATCAACACCAATGCTCCCTGAGGATGATCCGAAGGTAACTGATAATCTTTTGTTTGAATCTCATGATAATTTTGAGCTTAACCCTGAAACAGAACCAAGTAACATCATAGGGATTCATAAGTTACCATTCCGAAAAAATCGAGGTCAACCAAAGGCTCAATATGAACCAGATCCTAAATCCAAGGCCAAATATCCCATAAGCAATTACATGTCCTCCCATAGGTTATCCAAGTATATGCGTCTTTTGTATTTCATTTATCTACTATTGTCATTCAAGTAAAGTGCAGGAAGCTCTAGCTGATCCTAAGTGGACTAAAGCTATGGAGGATGAAATGGAAGCCTTGCAAAAGAATCACACATGGGAACTAGTGCCAAGACCCGCAGGGAAGAGAATAGTTGGGTGCAGGTGGATCTATACATTGAAGTATGGTGATGATGGTAAACTGGATAGATACAAAGCTAGATTGGTCGCAAAAGGTTATACTCAGACATATGGCATTGACTATCAAGAGACTTTTGCACCAGTGGCCAAGATGAGTACTATTTGAGTGTTATTGTCATTAGCAGCCAACCTAGATTGGCCTCTTAAGCAGTTTGATGTAAAGAATGTTTTCCTGCATGAAGACCTGAAGGAAGAAGTCTACATGGATCTACCTCCAGGCTACTCTCTACCATCACAAGTTGGAATGGTGTGTAAGTTGAAGAAGTTATTGTATGGACTTAAACAGTCCCCCATGGCGTGGTTTGGAAGATTCAACCAATCTATGAAACAGTTTGGTTACAAATAAGGCAACTCTGACCATACACTGTTTCTGAAGCAAATGAAAGATAAACTTACTGCACTTATCATTTATGTTGATGATATGATTGTGATAGGTAATGACCCAAAAGAAGTGAAGAGACTCCAAGAACATCTTTTGTCTGCTTTTGAGATGAAAGATCTTAGCGGATTGAAATACTTCTTGGGGATTGAGGTGGCTAGATCAAATGAAGGCATTAGCCTATCTCAAAGGAAGTATGTGGTTGACTTGCTTGTAGAGACTGGCTTGTTAGCATGTAAACCTGCTGATACACCGATGGAGCAAAATCACAAGTTAGTAGAATATCCAGACGAAGTGCCTACTAACAAAGAAAGATATCAAAGGTTAGTAGGCAAGTTGATTTATCTCTCACATACCCGACCTGATATTGCATATGCTGTCAGCGTTGTAAGTCAATTCATGCACGCACCAAGTGAAGATCACATAGAAGCGGTATACAGAATTTTGAGGTACTTGAAGGCAAATCCAGGCAAGGGATCATGTTTTTCAAACATAACCATACAAAGATAGCAGGATACACAGATGCAGATTGGGCCGTATCTATCACTGATAGAATGTCCACTTCAGGTTACTTTACCTTTGTGGGAGGTAACTTGGTCACATGGAGAAGCAAGAAGCAAAAAGTGGTTGCTAGATCCAGTGCTGAAGCTGAGTACAGAGGAATGGCTCATGGAGTATGTGAAATGTTATGGTTTCGTCATTTGATGAAGGACTTGGGATTTAAATCCGAGTATGCCATGATTTGTATTGTGATAACAAAGCAGCCATCGATATAGCACACAATCCAGTCCACATAACAGAACAAAACATGTTGAAGTTGATCAACATTTCATTAAGGAGAAGTTGGATTCAAGAATCATTAACATGCCACATGTACCTACTGAAGATCAACTTGCAGATATTTTGACCAAAGCCGTTTCTGCAAAAGTGTTTCACAGCTCACTAGACAAGTTGGGTATGCGAGACATCTATTCCCCAACTTGAGAGGGAGTGTTGAGTGAGCTGTTGCATTCAAGCAGCAAATCTGGACTACAACAGACATGAATCTATTGCATTAATGTAGTTGTATTACTTGACATTTGTATCATCTTTCATACATAGCTCTTAGCTCTACTATTATATTACCTTTCACACTTAGTTATAGGTGAATTTGTACTACTATAAATATCCTCCAATTGGAGAAGAATATCATCTGGGAATTATACCATAAACTATTCTTGACAGTCAACGCTTGCGCCACCTTCACCGTCGTCTTGTTATCCACATCCGTCTGCAGCGCCGATATCACCGACTTCAACGCCTTACTCGGCGAGCTCGGTTCGATATCATGATCTCTCCGATCACTGTCGGACTTAAATTCCCGCCGCTCTAGAAAATCTCCTCCACCTGAGGAAACAGCTTGTGCTCTTTGACACCTAAGTACGTGTTCACCAAGCTTTTGAATGCCGTGAAATCGCTGAGCGGGAAATGGATATGCACGTTGACCCGACCTGGCCACATGACCAACCCGTCCACGTGGTCTTTCCCGTTCATCGTGAAAACCAACACTCTCTCCTCGCCGCAGCTGGAGACGATTTTGTCCATGAAGTTCAGCAACCCCAAGAGGCTCACAGCCGTCGATCTTGTCGTGTTCTCCGTCAAGTAACGGTTGAGATCTTCCATGACAATTAACGACTGGAAGTTGTTTGTAAGAGGAGCATTTTCAGATCGGAATCATCGACGACTTTGGACATGTCGATGTCGTACACGTTGTACGACAGGAACCTAGCCATGGGGACGATGAAGTGGTTTTGCCGGTTCGGAAGGATCGTAGAGTAAGAAGCTTCGTTTCCAGACACGACCGAGTTTGTGGTAGTATTGCTTCGACTTCAAGAATTGTTCTAGATCAGACCTTACCTTATTTTTCAGATCCGTGTCCATAACGACAGCGTTGTAACTTTGAAAGCTGAAACATGCATTGCTTCAGTACTGATCTTGTTTTTTTTTTGTGTGGAGAAGTTCTGATCTTGTTTGATTAGCATGAAAGATAAAACCTTACATTTTTAGCAAATCACATATACATCCTCCAAAAAGATTTGAAACATAAATAAATCCACTTGTGTTGTGTTAAACAAATAAGGACAAATTTTTGTTTGTTTGCCATGTATCATGATTTAATTTACTAAAATGACCACATACAAAATAAATCAATTAAATCAGACCCCACTTGCTGGAATGTTGCTGCTGCTACACTTCCAATAATTGCAGTAGCAGATTTTTAGTGGTTCAGTTAGTGTAGTAGCAGCTTCAGTAACTACAATAGCAGATTTTCAGTGGCTTAACTAATGTAATAGCATATTTTACGAGAGTTAGCTGCTACTAACTTCAACAAATGTAGTAGCAGGGTTTTAATGGTTAGCTAGTGTAGTAGCAGCTTCAGTAAGTGTAGTAGAAGGTTTTTAGTAGCTCAGCAAAATGTAGTAGCAGTAGCTATTTTCAGTGTTATTGCACTTACTGGAATGTTGCTGGATATATATTTCTAATAAATGCAGTAGCAGATTTTAGTAGTTCAATTAGTGTAGCAGCTTCAATAACTACAATAACAGGTTTACAGTGGCTCAACTAATGTAGTAGCATGTTTTACTAGAGAGTTAATTTACTACACTTCAACAAATGTAGTAGCAGCAGCAGCCGCCATTTTTAGTACGTGCTGTAGTAGCAGGTTTTTATTGGTTCGGCTAGTGTAGTAGCAGGTTCTGTAAATGTAGTATTGACAGAAAAATTCATTTATGATGCTATTATTGATAGGAAAAGTTAATTTATGAATTATGCTACTGTTCAGTTCTACAAATCACTCTTTTTTTTTTTTTCTACTACACTTGTTGTAGTTATCTACTGCACTCATGTTTTTCAAGTTTCTGTTACTACATGAAGATTAATTGAGTCTCATCCAATTCTATAGTTCTACGCAGGCACAAGACGTCATCTCCTTCGACTCACAGACCATCAAGCCCTTGGACTAGGCCTAAGAAGAAGTCCAACTCCTTAGCTCATCCGCCGCTTCTTCGCCGCTCATCACTCTCCCGCTCCACCCCAGTGAGTCTCTCTACACCTCCAACCACAAGGACTACAAGTCGTTGGTCCTCACCCGACTAGGCCGCAGCTCGGTCCGAGTCAACTCGCTCAACACGAAGCTCCAGCTAGCTTTGCAGGGAGTGAACCGGGCGGATCTAGAGCCCATGCAGACGAAGATCCGACCCGAGGACTTGTCAACTCCCGTAACTTCTGGGATCAGCTTGGGAAGCGGTGAGTACTTCACACACGTCGGCGTTGGTAGCCCGATGAAGCAGTCTACATGGTGTTGGATACCGGTAGTGACGTCAACTGGCTCTAATGCTAGCCTTGCTCCGACTGTTACCAACAATTTGACCTGATTTTTGACCCGACCGGAGTCGATCTAGCAGCGTCGGAGTCGATCGGCGAAGGTCAATCTAGCACGGCGGAGTCAATCTAGCAGGTGGCGAAGTTAATCGGCGAGGTCGATCTAGCAACGGCGAAGTCGATCGGCGTCGTGTGGTGGAGAGAGAGAGAGAGAGAGAGAGAAGATGTCACATCCCGACCCTTAAATTTTTACCTTGTTTACTAACTTGGTATATGTAAGAGTTTTACCGTTCTCGTCAATGAGTTTATAGTTTAAATAGTCCCTAGAGGGTTTTGAGGGACAATTATTTCGGAGGAAATATTCGTAGAAGGAAATGGTGAAAATGGTGAAAATGGTGACGACGGTAAAATGATAAATTTTAGCTAGTAAAAGGTAATTTTTTTCATTAGGGTTTTGTTGTTGTTGTTGTTAATTTTTGGAGTTGGGTTTATTTGATGGGTTAGGACTAGTGGGGAGGAGAAAGCCCAACACTCTCCCCCTCTTTTTCTTCTCTCTCTCTCTCCCGATTCCCTCCCCCCTCTCCCTACCGGAATTTCAAAGCAGCAGTCCGCCGTCGTCCGGCCACCGGAGACCACCGCACCGGTCCCAAACGGTCGGCCATCACCCCCTCTTCCTTCCTGGATCCGTGACAGCCTCTCTAGCGCCGCCGTGAGGGAGTTATCGCGCCGAGAGCTCCGGTGGTTCATGGTGTTCTGTCGCCGGAACTTCCTCCTCCGGCCACCAATCCGGGCAAGCCTTATATGGTTTTGAAGGTCTTCAACCTAGTTGCCTTGACCTAGGAGGACTCGATCCAGTTTGCTTCAGGTGAGGAGAACCGGTGAGTGGAAGTTCTAGGGTTTTTGTGATGTTTCTGTGCGATTGACCTAGTTAGGCTTAGAATTGGGTGTTGTGCTAGTTAAGAAAGTTGTAGACTGAGTTGAGAGGAAGTTGCTGTTAAAATTTAGTAGACATTGGAGGTCGCCAGAGTCGGCCTCCGGCCGCCGCTGTTAGGGGGATTTTTATGGTTTTAAATTTGTGATGTTAAGGGGAGTTTAATGATGTGAAGTTTGGAAATTTTTGAGGAGTTTTGGATAAGTTTGGGATTTTTGAAAGATTGGTGAATTTGGCGGTTAATGGGGTAGAATCCGACTGTTGGATTTTCCTTATTACTGTTTTAGAATGTTGAAATAAAGGAAATAAGGCTGTGGTTGGATTTTGGCGTGAATCCGATAAGCTTAACCCTAGAAAGGGTAGTGGGTTAGGCGGAAGAGTTTTGAGTTATATATTTAAGTATTATTTTCTGAAATCGAAATTTGGTCCTAAGCATGGTTTTGTGCCAGGATTTGATGAGACCTCGCTTGTGTGGCGATTGGATTTCGTCGGGATTATGCGTAAAGTTGTAAGTGGACGTTTGTTTTTTTAAAATTAAATGCATGTGATGGTCTCATATTTATCGATGATTGATTTTTTTTATATTGATGATTCTTAATTTTTGGAATAATGTCCTTTTACGATTGATTTCTGCGAAGCATTTTCGGAAGTGATTTTTCATATTTTATTTGTTAACTTAGCTATTTGAAAAGTTACCGAAAAGAAGATTTTTCGGTGGAGCCATATGCTTATAGCTTCTTTTGTAATTGGCAATTTTCATTATTTTGGAGAGATACCAAAAATGAGATTTTCGGTGGATATTTATGAGGAGAGTATGTATATAAATGTTAGCTAGCCATATGTGTCTGTCCACCTTAATGACGTAGTATATAATCGCATTATGGTGTGACGTGAGCATTAGACGCGAGCGTATTAGCCTTATATGAATGTCTAATTCATATAGAGGGTATAGGCACATATTTATACACTCGTCCATCCACCTTAATGGCGTAGTGTATCACTGCATTAAGGCGTGACGTGAGCGTTAGACGCAAGCGTAGTAGCTTGTATGAATTTCTATTTTCTTATATTTTAATAAGAATTCATACAAGGAGTATGGATGTGTGTAGATACACATATATATTTATAATTTAGCCTGAGAGGCTCTATTTTATAAAGTTTGGAGACTAGCTGGAGCTATTCATGTTTTTGCCAGTTTATGAGTTGAGAGCTTTTGAGCTGTCGCATGCAGCATAATTTCTGTGGAAATTAAAATGGGAATACACAAATATTTTTATTAAATTCATTTTTGTCCACTTACTCTAACGTTTTCAAATGTTTTTTCCTTGGGCCCTTCGTTTTAAAAATGCCCAGTTTGCAGGTTAGGCGTACATGAAGAAGAGACATAGTCAACAGTATAGCTTCCGCTCATTTCTATATTTTAGTTGCTTTCTCCTTTAATAGAGTTGCTCTAAACCTGTGATTGTTGGTTTGAGTTTTTCTTATTAAAGTTAATAAATTGGGAGATGTTGTGATTTGGGGAGCATGAGACTCCAGGAGTTTAAGGTTGGATTGGTTTTTCAGAAGTGTTAATTTACAGGTTTTATTAGGAAGGGTTGTCCATTTTTAAGGGAAGTTATGCCGATTTTTCGGTAAACTTTCCTTGGAGGTGGTCCCTGTAGGATTTACTTCGGGTTTTAGTGTGATATGGGTCCTGACAAAAGATATTTTGGTTAGGGTATTTTTGGTTGAGGCAGTGGCAGTTTGTAGATATTTTTGAAAAGATTGGTTTTCTAGGTATTTTACGTAAAAAAATTATGACTTAGTGTGGTATTATGCACTGGTGGGCCTGGGCTTGTGTCCTTATTGTTTAAATCTGTTAAAATGTGGTTTTTCTGTGTTTTGTAATTGTAGATAAGTCTTGCAGGACAATCAAGAAAAAGGTTTGCTTGATTTCTGTACTTTTTGCAGCTAAAAAGTTTGAAACATGTACCCTGTACCTTGAAGGAACATAATTTTTACTTAATTTTTCTGTTGTTAATCTTCAAAGTTGAGAAATTTACATGATATCTTCTCATTTGAAAAAGGGAGAGAAGAAAAAAATTAATGTTTGTAGAGTCTCTTGTGGAAGTACCTAACGATCTTGTTTATCCTACTATTCTTACTTACTTGCATTTGTACATCCCTTGGATGTAATAAACTTTGTGACTTTCTGCCTATCGATTTGATTAGAACTCAGAAGTGAGAGAATAATTTTAATGCTTCTTATGATCCATTGTGGGTAGGTGTACATTTCAATGCAGGCATCATAAACACATTACCAGCATTGTAATGATTCGTGGCTTGTTTTGCCTTTGATATTAGCAAGTTTTCATGTTACTGTGTGTCTATTCCTTGGCCTTGGTTTTTAGCTGTATCTTTATCTGTTTGTGGCTGTTTTGCCTCTAATTTGAACCCACCATTATGCATTGTGACTAAGTCTAACTATATACCTATGTACAGGAACTTCCAGCTGCAGCTGTGAAGAAGAATGGACATCAAATGGGGGATCATATATCCTCAAAGTTCCAAACTGGGAAGAACCTTGGAAAGTAAAGTTGAGTAAGTCACCATGTGGTAACCCCATATGTGGTTAGAGGAGGGGTGGAAAAGCATTTACTCAGTTTACGTACTTGCTTAAAGAAGTGAGCTCTTGGTGTTCAACTATGATGGCGAACATTCTCATTTCCAAGTACGCATCACAGGTTGGGATGATATGGAAATCCACTACCCCAGTCTGGTATGTTTTTTGAAAATGTTCTTATGTTTCTGTTAATTTGCAAGATGTATGGACACCAGTGTGTTAAGATATTCATTGGAATTAACAGAAAATGAAGTCAGAACCGTGATAATTTCCTCGGATCCTCTGGTGATGAACATGGAAATGAAGCTAGAGTCATTGCCATTTCATCTGGATCCTCTGGTGATGAACATGAGATTGAAGCTAGAGAAAAATAAGTAACGAGTCTTTTCAGTCGAAACCTCTGGTAATGTTACTACTGAAAAAAAAAATGTTTTTGGTTGAGTTTGAGTGCTTCATGTTTATATATTCCTCTACCATTTTCCTTCGGATCCTCTGGTGATGAACATGAAAATGAAGCTAGAGTCATTGCCATTTCATTTGGATCCTCTGGTGATGAACATGAGATTGAAGCTAGAGCAAAATAAGTAACGAGTCTTTTCGGTCGAAACCTCTGGTAATGCTACTACTGAAAAAAAAATATTGTTTTTGGTTGTGTTGGAGTGCTTCATGTGTATATATTCCTCTGCCCTAGAGAATTAGCTTCATCGATGACAGTAAATTATGAATTTCTACTCTTTTGTTTCAAACCATGTGAAGCATTCTTCTCAATCCGAAAAATAGAAAAACTTTGTGATATGAGCTTCGTTTTGGCTTTGAAAAACTAATAGACTTGAAAAAGAAGTGGATCAATAACAAACATGATCTGTTATTGATCAAGAATTCAAGATGGTCGAGCGTGCAAATGGTAAAATTTGTACCATGAGAGAGAAGAAAGATGTTGAGAATATCCCGTTGCAACTAGGAATCATAATGTGAAATGGTCAATTACTACTTAGTGAGAATACAAGTGTTAGCCTTTCATTTTGCTTCGAGTCACTAGATACTTAAACCAGCACAAAGGAAGACGGTTTCAATGGGTTCTGCTGAAATTCTTTCATTCTTCTGCAGAGTAATATTCGGTCGGAGCCACCGCTTCTGCTTCTTGTTGGTGTGTGTTGCCTTAACCATGACACCTTCTTGTCATCCGTAACCTCGTAAACAGAAATGTTGCACTTGTATTGGTTCATTCTATTGATCAAATTTTCCATGTCGTGCTCAAACAGTGCACGTGCCCCACATTTCTTCACCTTCAAGCAATGTTGCTTCCTCCAGCTCGACGGGTTTCGAAGTCAAACGTAACCTCATGGCATGGTTCTTCAGACGGTCAATGGGCGCAACAAACTAACAAAAGGTGATCTGAAACAATTTGACTCAATCGTAAGAAAGACCCCATGGTTTTTACCCCACCGCAACAAAATTTGACAGAATCCACGGGCAGACGGATTTCTTGAGGTACAATTAGAGCACATAGAGCAAATCCAATCAACTTGCTATTACTTGCATCCAAAGGGAACTTCTCAGTCACCGAGTTTCCCACACTTTGATTATTTTTGAACCACTCAGGAATTTCACTTCCAGGAATTACGAAACAGAAAAAGGGAGTTACATGATAAAGAGGGGTTACCTGCATATCAACCATCATATCACACATTATTGAGAGAGAGAGAGAGAGAGAGAGAGAGAGAGAGAGAGAGAAGAGAGAGAGAGAGAGAGAGAGAGAGAGAGAGAGAGAGAGAGAGAGAGAGAGAGAGAGAGAGACCTCAAGAAACCGCTTTAGCGCTGAATACAAAAAAATAACTAGCATCTTGATTAGCGACCGTACTCAAGCAATGATGCACTGAGCCGAAAAGTAGATGGGCACAAATCTGATGGTTCTGGAAACACTTGTAACGAAGTACAATTGTCGGCTTCCACATGTAAGCAGCGATTTACCGGAAGTTCTGGCAATTGTTGAAGCCTTTTGCAATCCCTTACATTAATATGTCTAAGATTAGAAAGCAAATGAATGCTTGCAGGAAGGCTAACAAAATTGTTTCCTCTGAGTTCTAACCGGTATAAGGAGGACAGAGAACCAAGATCATTGGGAATATCTCCTTCACAGAGATTACAGTCGTTCAGATTAATTCCCTCAAACAAGAGAAATGCTTCAAGGAAGCGAATAGAGGAATCAAAGGGTGAGGACTCTTCTTGGAAAGAAGCCAAAAGATGATACCATGAGATTCTGCAGCTTAAGAAAAAGGGAGTACGGCAGCTCTCTTATAACACTTACATTCAAATCAAGCTTCACCAGACTCTCACTCAATAACTCAATTGATGAAGGCAGTTTCTCAACAGCAATCCCTCCTAAAGATAGCTTTGATAATCTTTCATTTGCCCCAAAAATTCCGGAATCCTTTCAGTTTTGAGCAGCCAGATACATCAAATGTTTCAAGAAACTCCATATGCACTTCACTCGGTAGACTCTTGATACTTTTGCAGTCTCTAAAAATTCCAAATTTTGAGTCTCTTGAGCAATGCAATGGATGGAGGATCTTAACTAAACTCGTACAACCTGCAAGAACCAACTTCTCAAGATTTGGTAGTACCTGTGAAATCTGGGGTCCTTGTCAAGTTTATGGAGTACTGAGGTCGATAGATTTCAAATTTGCTCAAGTACTGTAGAAAGCATGAAGAATGGTAGAACAATCAGCTCTCATGCAGAAACTTTGAATTTTAATTATATGCGTGCACAGAAGACATTCAATGACTTACTTTTATTCCATTCCAGAGGTGATCAATATTGCTATGCACCAAACTAAGTTCAGTAAGGTCATCCGGTTGAAAAGCTGGTGGGAGAGATTTTGAAGGATACCAACTCCAATTCAGAAATATCAAGGATTAGGAAGATATTTGGGGCCAACTGAAAGCCTCAAATTATGAATGTAGAGCAACTTTAGTTTACACATTTAGAGAAAGCTTCAAGATTCCAATCTGCCTCTCTAATCTATCCAAGTGTAACAATATGCCTTCAATGGCTTCTGTTCCCTGTTATAACAGATAGGTAAATTCAACGATTAAGTATTTTTCTTGCCAAACAAAATGACAGTGCTTATCAAGTTTGGTAATTCAATTTGTTTAAAATCTACCGTATTCTTTGTGAATACATGAAAAATGTCATTTCGAAGCCACAACCGACTGCGTCTGCCGGGATCTTATAAGACTCTTGGCGAACAATTTCACATCCCATTTCTCGTATCGAATCATGTATACCTATTCCATTGTCTGATGAAATAGTTAAGAGAGATTTCTCAACAAGAACATCTATTGTAATACGAGTGCAAAAACTCAGAGCTGTATGCAAGTTCAACTATAGACTCATTGTTATACAGCCTGCGAAAACAAGCAACGTCCAGAAAAATTTTCTTCTCCATCTCATCAAGTCCATCAAACTTATTTTCAGTATTTCAAAAAATGTTCGGTTGGGAGTTTGTGGTAATTTTTGCAATGCAGAATTCCATGCATCTAGCCTCCTTGGTACAAGAAAGACCAAAGTTTTAAGAGCTAAGGGAGACCTCCAGCATACTTGACAAAACTTTTAGAGAGTTCTGCATAATCTTTTTCAGGCACATATTTCCTAAAAGCTTCCAATTAAAGAGCTGAAGAGCTTCATCTTCGTTGAGTGTCTTTCAACTCATATGTTTTTCTACACCATGTGCGACTAGGACATGCCGATCTCTAGTTGTAATGATGATTCTACTTCTCAAACCAAAGCTGTCTTTTTCTCCCACCAAAGTTTCCAGTTGTTCTGATTGATCCACATCGTCAAGAACTAGAAGAACCGCTTATTCCAAAAGCATCTTTTTATCGTAGTGATTACTCTATAAACATCCCATACTTGAACATTTTCTTCCTCAACATCTGGGAAAGAATTTGCTTCTGCAGATAAACTAGACCATGGGTTGCGGAAACCTCTCTGACATTAGCAAGGAAGATACAAACTTCAAATGGTGAGAGATTTTCTCATAAACTAGTCTAGCAAGGGTTGTCTTACCAAGACCACCCATCCCCCATATCCCGATAAAGCGAACATCATTTGCTCTTTATCTAAAAGAACATCAATTTCCTCCAGCTTAGTATCCATTCCAACTAACTTCTGAGGACCCAAATACAGTGAGACTAGGATGCACTCTGCTCCAGAGTACATGCACAATATCTCTGATAAGCTCTGTTTCATACCTACAATAAGAATATCACAATTCTCATACTGAATACGAACATATTGATATAAAGTTCACTTGTAGATAGAGCTGAACCGCAATTATAAAGTGTAGGCATTCTATGCTCCTATAGAGTAAAACATCACCAATTTAAGCTCACAACTTCGAAATCACAATACGCAGACTTTCAAACATTAAAGTACGTTATTTATGTGTCATTTGATCTTACCTATAATCCTTTGAACTCCACCCAGTGAGATTGGCCACTTTGGTTAAGGCACTCTCCACCTTCCACCTCCTTATTTCCTTCTCCAACTTCTCTTCGTGTTGTTCAAACGCTTCAGCCAAGCTGCCACTTTGGTGTCCAATGAGAGGGTTCCACCTCATAAAATATTGGCAGAATTTGCCCCTCTCTCTTCCATGCATTCAAGAATCTTAAACAGTTCAAGCAAGCACCACGTAGAAGTAGCATACTTTGGCGAAAGAACAACGATCGCAAACCGGGATTGCTCGATTGTAGTGAGTAGCTCCGGAGAGATGACCGTGCCTCTTTCAAGTTGTGGATCGTCCCTGAAAGTCATGATTCCTTGCCGCTGCAACTCTTTGTACAAGTAATCTGTGAAGCCCTTGCGGGTGTCTGCGCCTCTGAAGCTCAAAAACACGTCGTACTTCCATGGGAAAGCTGAAACCTGCAGACCCAGTTTGGGTGCTCAACGCCATCAGAAAGTGACTGATTAGTGATCAGAGTTTACTCAAGATGCTCAATCACTCGAAAATAATTTGTACCGATCGAGAGAAGGTGTTTCAACTTTCAAGTAATGGAAAATAATGGAGGACGACGACTAAAAGTGATGATGTAGGAATTCTAATATCTTAGTTCATGGTTTATAAATTTTCTCGTACTTCATGCATTTAAAATTACAACTACATAGGTGTTCAATAGAATAATATACTTAGGTCGGACGACGAAGCATGTTTGGTGAGTAATAATATTATTTCAAGTACGTATAGGATGAGGAAATGGTCAGACATTCATATAAAATGCAAAAGGTAACATAAGGATTGTAACCTCATGCTACATATCGTGTTGATAACATACAAGCATTATTTCTCCCAGAAAAACCCTTCATAAGAGTGTAGATGACCAACGTTTATCAAGGTATCGCCAACAAAATCAGATTCTCTACACAGAATTGACCCAACTATGACAACACCAAAACAGAATAGCGCTACAAAACTGTTACGACTTGGTAAATTGGCAAGTTGTAACTCATTGCTTGAGAATCTGTTTAATTAATAATGCAACTGTTATGCAGATCCTTACCAAAACGGACCTCTGCATTGTTTACACAAAAGATACAAGGAAAAGCAAAATCTCACGCAATTGCATTACTCGTAAACTAGTAATCAAGTAAAACCCTCCTTCACCTAATGATCAGAGAATTCATATCATTGTTGAATCAGTTTCAAGTCTTTCAATTAAACCAGACAAAAATTTCCATCTCAGGATTAGTCTATATCTGGCACGCAGGGACGTAATACCTTCTAGTTAATTACAGCTCAAATTAAAATGGACAAGTCTGCTGTGAAGGCCCAAAAGTTCTCTGATTGGATATTGAGAAGATTCACCTACATTCTACTTGTTGTTTTGAAAGAGAAAACCCAGGCCGGTTTTGAAGGGGAAAACTTTGAAGCCTTCTCTTCACTGACTGTTTCATCCTCAATCACTTAGTGGGACTCTGAGATTTTTCCGAGGGAGTAACAGCCTCAAAGCCTCCAGTTGATCCAGTGGTCGGTTCCCACCCAACCTTTTGTAAAGCAACATGGCTTGAGAAATTGGGAGGAGAGACCAGTAGCATCATTGGGAAGTACTCCAAAAGATAGATATGTAAGTCCCCTTCCTATTCGGGGGCGGGTAGGACGTCATGATGGCGCCCTGCCCGCCCAGAGTAGGCCAGCGCCGACGCCGGAATGACGCCGCGGTGATGGCGAAAGCCGGGTGTGCTTGTAGTGGTTGTAGTAGAGGAAAGAGCCGGCGTAGAGGACGTAGGTGGAGCAAGCGGAGAGGAGAGTGAGACGTGGGACGAGGAGTGGGTAGATGCCGCCGCCGAGGATGACGAAGATGGCGAAGGTGGTGTAGAGAGATGCGGTTTGTAGGCGTTGTTGGGGCGGTGGGGTCGACCTGCCTCCTCCGCCATGCCGAGAGAGGGCGTTGAATGCGGGGCAGGCAGCAGAAGCAAACCAGACCGATCAGACCCACTTGCACCAGCGGCGAGTTTGTACCGGAATAAAGAATTCGGCGGGAGGTTCTGGGCCTTCTCCTTGTCGGAGTCGTCGGCAGCTTCGAAACCCATCACGGCAAACAATCCAAGATCAAAACTTTTCAACGCCAAAATGATATCGGGTGGTGAAGCAATGGTTAGATGGTATGGAGCTAATCCAAACTGTGTGTGTTAGTTAGGTAAAAGATTGGAGCTTCTTAGTATGACCAAATAGAGTTGTAGACTGTTGGAATTATTGTAGGCAAAAGTTGACAGTTTTAGAAGGGCGAAAAATGGGAGAGGGACAAAATCACATAGCGGAATACAATCCAGATTCCAGGCTTTACAAGGAAACACACAGCTTGGTGTGAGTGAAAGGAAAAAAGTGGGAGTATAAATCGATGATGGCCGTGGGGATCAATCGGGTTGAGTATATAAAAATAACAAATAACAATGAAGAAGGAATCAGTCTGAGATTGTCATAGGTGGAATGGAATATGGATTATAATGAAAATTACAATCATGTGGAGCCGGATCTGGTTCCCAACAAAAAAAAACAATGCCAGACCATTACAGACATCAAATCCAAATGCCAAAGTTCTAGTGCATAATTATGTGGTATATTAGTGACGAAGGTAACGGAGTAGGGAACTGGTGAGAATAGAAAGGCAAGTGTGTCTTATTATAACAAGGTATAGTAGCAGGACTCATCCTTCCGTGACTTTAAGTAACTGGATTACAGTTCCTTTGCAGGCCAACATAATAGAATAGAACAATTGCAGGCCCCGTGGAAGAGCTTGACTAATTAGTAATTAACAATAGATACTTGGGTCACCATGATGAAGTTTTTGGTTCTTGCTCTAGTCATAGTTTTCATGGGTAATCCCAAGTTTTCATGGGTCACCAGCAAAAGAAAATTATTACCTTTAAGGAACTGCAGGCTGACGGCTGCAACGCATGCTAAATCCATACATCGTTTTTTTTTTTCCAGTAACTTGAATTTTATCTTTTAATAATTTAAAATTTTTTTTTTTATGAATGTGTTAACCAAAAAAAGAAAAAAGATGTGTGGATTTCACATCCCGTTTATTCCACAGAGTTCGATCATGGTTAGTTTGTCAAAAATTTTCCGTTTCCTAATGCCAGAGTGGAAACTAAACATAGTATTTTTTGGGCTAGTTGATATAAAATCGAATCCTATAACTTCATAGCAGAAATTTATGAGGGGAGATCAAGCAAAAAATAAACTCCTTTTATTGGAAGTTTAGAACGGAATTGATTACAGCTTAACACAGGACAGCAATGCTACCCAAAAACTGAAAATTGAAGTTGTTTGGATATAGCAAAAAGATTTCCATTGAAACCTATTCCAATTTGCCATTATAAATCCCCACTTTATAATTAAGCAAAAAAGATTACAAGCAGAGTCGATTAGATCAATTCCAGAAGCCATTCATAAATCCAGGGAAAGATTACAAGGGGGGCGATTAGATCGATT
>WPAB01000094.1:0-59001 GCA_010134655.1 Fragaria nilgerrensis | reverse complement strand
ACATTAATACTCTTTCCTACTTTTGGTGGCGGGTTACTCGATTCTTTTGCTACTTCTCACTTGTGTCTTCGTTTGCTACGAGAACAATATTGATAAAACGCTCGTCACATATATTACAAAAACTGCGTTAAATCCCCATTTCATTTGAGCGCCGTACTCGAACAAAAATATGCGTCTTATTCTTATCTTCCAACAGTAAACAAACGTAGACAGTTCGATTGGGTTCTACCACATCTTATATCCGGCACCGTAGTGGAATTTTCTTATTGGCCGATGATGTGTCTCCACTGTCGGTAACACTAAAGTTTACGCTACAGCTACATGCATGTCCAAACAATACAAGGCCTCGTGTGTAACACCCCACCTATAGTTAGGACCGTTCACGATTAATCTCCTACATACCACGTTGTGAACAAATAGAACTATATGACTTTCCATTATTACCTCATCCCACACGTCACTTCAATATTTCACGACTGTCCATTATTAGCTCATCCCACACCTCACTTCCAACCGAATCATCTCTCCTTTCTCTCTCAATATATACATACAGTGCATCGCAATTGCTCGATCTTCATCAGTTTACTTCCCAGAGTCTCGCTCCCTTCAGCTCTCGTACTAAATCTGCTGTTACTTATCGATCAGAGATCAAGAAAATGGTGGCATCTTCAGAACACGAACACCCCAAGAAGGCCCTTGGATGGGCTGCCAGAGACACATCTGGTGTCCTCTCTCCTTTCAAGTTCTCAAGAAGGTGTGCTATATATCACATGTTTTCTATACTCCATGCCAATTCACTCTTGTTTATTGCAATATGAAATCTTTATCTAAACAAAGCTGAACTGAAATGGTTGCAGGGAAACCGGAGAGAAGGACGTGACGTTCAAAGTGCTGTTCTGCGGTATATGCCATTCCGACCTTCATATGGTCAAGAACGAATGGGGCATCTCTACCTATCCTCTTGTTCCCGGGTACGTATGGACTCGTTTGATGCTGCTTTTTTAAATCACTTTGAACTAATAGCTTTTCTGGTATTTCGTAGTGCTTTAGCTTTCGAAGTAAAGCAGTTGGTGTTGTTTGATTAATAATTTGATACATAACTTGGGTGTTTCAGGCATGAGATTGTGGGTGAAGTGACAGAAGTGGGGAGCAAAGTGCAAAATTTAAAGTTGCAGACAAAGTTGGGTGTTGGTGCTTGGTAGGCTCATGCAAAACTTGCGACAGCTGTGCTAACGATTTGGAGAATTACTGCCCCAAACATACAGACTTACGGCGCCAAGTACCTTGACGGAACCACCACATACGGCGGTTACTCTGACATCATGGTGGCGGATGAGGCCTTTGTAATCCGTATTCCGGACAACCTGCCTCTTGAGGGTGCTGCTCCTCTCCTATGTGCCGGAATCACAACTTACAGTCCCCTGAGGTATTTCGACTTGACAAACCCGGCATGCATGTCGGGGTGGTTGGCCTTGGCGGTTTAGGCCATGTCGCGGTGAAGTTTGCCAAGGCTTTGGGGGTTAAGGTCACAGTGATCAGTACCTCCGCTAATAAGAAAGATGAAGCTATTAAACACCTTGGTGCTGATTCTTTCTTGGTCAGTCGTGACCAAGATCAGATGCAGGTAATACTTGGTGATAGTCAATTAATATCTGGTGCATGTTGATCATATTTTGGCCACAATTTTTTCATATGATTCCATGACTTGCTCTTATAATACAAGAATGTCTATCATGCATGCGTTGTGACCAAAATCAACTAATTTTTATCTGCGGATATTTTAGGCTGCCATGGGAACATTGGACGGTATCATCGACACAGTTTCTGCAGTCCACCCCTCCCACCTTTGATTAGTTTATTGAAGGCTAATGGAAAGCTTGTTATGGTTGGAGCACCAGACAAGCCACTTGAGCTCCCAGTTTTTTCATTAATAATGGGTCAGACTTTATCCTTGTAATTCTGCATTTTAATAGCATCACTTGTGTGTTAATGTATGCTGATTTACTGAAGTTGTGCAATTACAGGAAGGAAGACTTTAGCCGGTAGTAATATCGGAGGTATCAAGGAGACACAAGAGATGATAGATTTGGCAGCCAAACACAACATAACGGCCGACATCGAGGTTATCCCCATCGACTATTTGAACACTGCAATGGAGCGTCTTGCTAAAGGGGATGTTAGATACCGGTTTGTCATCGACATCGGAAACACATTGAAGCCGGCCACTTAAATTTGCATTTCGATCAGAAACTGAATCAAGCGAGGTCGAGAGGCCTACGTAACAATGGAAACATGTGCTAGCTTGTTCTTGTAGTAGTCTTTAGCTTTTCTCTGATGTACTCCATCTGTTGGTTCCATTTTATTATGAGAAAAATGTGGTACCGTGGATATTGAATAAATGAAGAACGTTAACTACTGGAACGAATTACTATTTTTTTTTTTTTTTTTAAGAGGGTAATCAGCCCCTATTTTATTAAAAAATATAAAGGTAATACAAAGAAGGAGGGGGACAAAAATCTGACCTCCTGTATCATGTAATTCTCTAACTAGAGATGATAAACAAATTCTTAATCTTGCATGCATACAGTCTCATAAATGTGGACCATATAAAAACATCAGTCAGTAGCTTCATGTCATTGCCCATACTGAGGAATGAAACTAGGAGCATTGGCCGATAATTGTGAGATACCAAGCATAGAGTAAACAGAAACAACTGTATGGTTTGTGTAGGTATGAAAAGATTGCCTAACCGATTCCTTAACAAATCCAGAAGATGACGTTGGGCATCTAAAGCATCAAAAACCTTACCTTCAAAACGCAACAGATTTCTAGTGATCCAAATATACCAGATTAGAGTGCAAGCTATAAAAATCCAAAGCTTCCGTTTCTGCTTGGAGAAGGCTGACACCCAAGCTCCCAAAAATACATCTTCAAGACTACTCCATGGGGAAAAAGAATGATTAAATAGAAGGCATACCCATTTCCATAAAACCACAATTCGAGGGCAGTGTAGAAGAAGATGTACTCCCGTCTCGGCATGACTACCACAGAAAGAACAACAAGATGGAAGGGAAAAACCACGCCTCTGCAATGCATCATCAATTAACAATCGCCCATGAAGAGCCTTCCAAACAACAAGACTTTTGCGTGGTTGGATTGCTTTACTCCATATAACTTTTCCCCATTTTCGGCGATCAATATGACTTGAAAAAAAGACAAATGCTTATTTTGCTGTTAGAGCTCCTGAGGAGGATTATGGTCATATAAGTGAGTCAGGTGTGCCCACTATAAGTAGAGTATTCTGTTTATTTTATCTGCAACGTGAGGAAATAAATTTGTAAAAACAGCTGTAGAGCCCAATACGAATCTCCAATAAACTCATTTATCTCGAGAACTACTGGAACGATGTTTTCACGTATTATTTGTGGTGCTAATTGCTTTGGCCCAGTTTCACTTGTCCGTTATACACCTTTCTTCCCAGAGATAATCTTGCTTTTTTCCTCGCACGGCTCCACTCTCATTTTCGTAGCCACGGCAAATATGTACCCTCATATTTCTCGGTCGGTTGCTACTTGGCTAATGTCAAACAATGCAGTAATATATCAACCAGCAGGAACTGGATCATTCATTCAAGTAGGAGATCTATAATTCAACCAATTCAGTCTCAATTGTGTCTTTCTAGGTGTCGACAATCTTTTCTCCGTCCTTATCTTTGCTTCATATCTCCCCCTAGCCTAGCTGTTTGGTACGTACCGAAGGAAGCATACTATGGGAATTGGGTTAGGGTTTGTCTGCTGTGCATGCAATGTTGCATGACACACATACACTAACAAGAATGATTACATGTGGTTTTGCACGGAATGACCGGGTGTCATGTGTTTTGAAAGCAGGCTGCATGTACTATGCAAGCATGTATCTTAAAACTTTCCATAATAATTTTTAAAAAAAAAAACAAGAAGAATCCTCTTATACATGTTAACAGTGCATGTAATTAGTGTTAATTAGTTGTTGATTGTAATTTCTTGCTTAATTAGCTAGTTGTTAATTAGGCTAATTAGTTAGGAAATGACACAAAGCCATACACGTGTTGGTCGATCATCTCACTCAACGTCATCGATTTTGTTACATAGCAGCTTTAAGATGAAGATGAAGTATAGAAGGCCCAGGTCAACGATATATTAGCCCAATGGATTGGACCTGGACCACATTATTGGGGATAGCAAGCTGAACTTCGTTTCTTCCTTGCACTTCTTTCTTTCCCTGTTCTGTATCTTAGGGTTTAAGCTTTCTCTGTTCTGCACTTCTTCTTTCTCTTTCTCTGTTCTGTATCTTATTGTATAATTAGTACGTAATCCAAATATAGTTTTCTTAAAGATATATATTTGTTTATGAAATTAGGAGTATGATGGTTGATGACTGATAAAGTAGTCTGGGTTCACATTCAAAACCAATTAGTAATGAATAAAGAGACTCAAAACCTTATAAACGCACGTAGACAATGTCTCATATTCCCGATGTGAGATTGATATCTCAATAATGACAACCTATTCAATGATGAATTAATTTGTGATAAGCCTTAAGTCTCTTACTAGATAACTTTAACCAGACTACAAACTCTCTATGGGATGAGCACAAAGATAAGTTTAGGCAATTATGTATATGTGGATGAGAAAAAATCCCTGATCAATCAGACAATCACATACGTTCTAGGTAATAGCATTGAGTTTCAGCCCCATTAATAGTATTACGTACCTATCTTTACACAAGAAATCAGATTCACTTGAATAATCAAAGGTAAGCATATGTTTTCTTCCCTTTCTCTCTGTCATCACTCAACAACTCAACAAGCATACCCGAATGATCTTGTGCTTTTGAGAATGATCGGAGAGTCTTAAGCCCACCGTAGAGGGAGATCACCTGCTCGGGGAATGACCAGAGTAATCTAATTGAGCCAATGAGACTTCAGAAAACGCTATCAGAAATTCAGAATGACCCAAAATGCCAAAAATCCCCAAGCAAACTTCACCTCAGATTCAACCACGTATACCCCCACCAATTAAAACTCATTTGTTGTTTGACTACCCATCAACCACGTATACCCTCACCACCGGCCATTGAAAGCAAACTGTTACCGACTCACAGCGATGCATGCATGCGTCGACGGATAAGCACATTTGTTCCAGTCCCATCCCATATTTTGTGACAAAATTCATAATAAAGACATTCACTAAATCCATTGTTCACTTTTATTTTCTATGCGTGTTGGATAGTGAAGTTCTTCCTTCATTAAACCCGAAAATGATCTCTCTACCAGAAATGAACATGTTAATTACATTTCTACGTGACAAACTGACAATGTTCCGATCCGTAATATCTATTTATCAACCATATATCGGGAAATTTGTCTTAGCTTGTTCTGGTCGGCAGGAGAAAGTGTAAGCAATTATATTGCTGTAGAACTTGACATTGTATTAAACCTGTATATTACATGTTCTTGTATTAATATACTTACATGTTATTTAATCAGAGTTTAAGATATAAAGTTTATACTCTATATATTACTATTAGATAAGTTTATAAGAGTTTTTGAATTCAAAAGGAATTGCAGTTATCAAGCAGTTGATGAGCAGTTGATAAGCAGTTGAAGAACATGACAGTTTCTTTATGGATGAAACTGTCATGGCTGTGCACTATATATATGTCTATCTAGTCCCTTCTTAAACACACAAGTTCTTACAACAAGTTTCATATACTTGAAGAACATAGGGCTGGATTAAGGAGAAGGCTAACATGGATAACACAGGTGATTTGCATATAACAGATTAGTAGATTTTCATAGACTGCAGATTAGGATACATTGATATCGTACTATCCTAAAATGCTCAGAAAACATACAGTTATTATAGACAAAGTTCATAGCATGATTTGATCTGATATAGTCTAAAGTAAGGTTCAAGTTTTGATTCTAACACTACCAGGACAAGCACTTTAGCCGACGAAAAATTTTCGTCGGCCTGTTAGCTTAAGTCATCAGCTAAGATATTAGCCGACGAGACTTCGTCGGGAAAGGGTCGTCGGTAATTTCTTTAGCCGACGAAACCATGTCCCGTCGTCGGCTATTGTCCCATAGCTAGCCGACCATAGAAGACGTCGTCGGCTAGTCTCTCAGACTTAAGCCGACGAGTTTTAGCCGACGATGAATTGTTTCGTCGGCTATAGGAAGAGACTAGCCGACGAAATAACTCGTCGGCTTAAGCTAAGGGAAAAGCCGTCGAGTTGTTTCGTCGGCTATAGATAAGAGAGTAGCTGACGAGCTATTTCGTCGGCTTGTCTCTTCCTATAGCTGACGAACCAACTCGTCGGCGTTTCCCCTTAAGCCGACGAAACGCTTAATATATTCGTCGGCTATAGTATGTAATAAAAAAATAAAAAATAACTAAAGCCGACGAAACAGACCGTATTTCGTCGTCTTTTACGGGTTTAGCCGACGAAACATTCCATAATTCGTCGGCTAAACCCTATTAAAAAATAATTAAAAATACTATAGCCGACGAATTATGGCGTATTTCGTCGGCTATAAGTCCATTTCAGTATAAAAAAAAACTCGAAATTTCTAAATTACCATTCCAAGCAAACTGCAAAAAAACACAACAACAATTCCATATAACCAACAACAAGCACATAAAAGTATATAATTCATCAACTACACAAAATCTAGATCGTCTAAATTAATATCCGGTTCTGGGGGCTGCTGCGGAGCTTGCGGCGGCTGGGGTAGCGGTATGGGCGGGCGGAGGCGGAAGTCCCTAGAGCTGGGCAGCTATAAAGTCCTGCATGTACTGGAACATCTGCCGCTGCTGGGCCTGCTGGATGGCATGTACCTCGGCATAATGGGCTGCCTGCGTGGCGTTATAGGTTGCCTGCGCGGCATTATAGGCAACATGAGCAGCTTGCTGTTCCCGTAGTCTCTGAAGTCTCGACTGTAGCAGCTGAGTCGTCTTGGTGGTCGTGGTCCTGCTGCTGGTCGAGGCTGCCTTTCGTTGAAATCTTGGAGTGGTCTTCAGGACTCCCTCGCCCTTCTTTCCTAGACCCCGGCAGTAGAAGTTGTTTGCTCGCGGTGGGAAGGCTGTGCCCATGATCCTCGCCCCAACCGTCGGATCCGAAGTGTCGATCCGGGACATGGCTTCGGACATCTCTTCCTCCTGCGTGTCCGGCCATGTCTCCCTCACTATAGCACTCATCACCTCATCACTAGCCTCCCTCACCTTTGCCTAATTGGATAGGAAAAAAATTATTAATTAACATTTTGACATATATATAAGTAAAATTAAAAATTTAAAAACGTAAGATGACTTACAATATCCTCTTAGGCGTCAGGATATGCCTTCTCGTACGTACAGACGTACAGGTTGACCTCTGAATGTTCCCTGGCCGCCTCGTCCATGAAGACAGCGAACGGTCTAGAACCGGCATGATGGTTCCTTGTGTTGCGTTGCCGGTTCTGAGCGTTCACCCGGGAAACCGCCTTCAAAGAAAAAACTAAACTATTAGTAAAATATTTAAAAACGCACGTACTTAATGACAAATTAACTAATTAATTTATTTAAATTCTTGTTTACGAGGGTTGTTGAATTCTGATGTCAGAAGCCAACGCCACTCGTACTCTCTGTACTGGAACTCAGCAGGGGTACCAGAACGTGCGTTCCCGTGCGTAGTCCAATGGGTCCGTAACTCGTTCCTCTACTCCTTGTACCTACAGATACAACAAAAATATTAGAAATATTATTAATATCACATACAATTTTGTTTTTTCATTAACTTCCCAACGTACTTTCTCCCATGCACAACGTCTGCCCAGCTGTTCTTCAGGTGTTTGGGAACGTCAAACCACACTTGCATTTAACCGTTTATTAGTTTAGTTTTTCAAGAAATCTACAATGTAATACATAATATTATTGAGGCATTTTGTAAACTCACCGACATCGCGTTGTGGACCATGTCCTTAACCTCCTGCAGGACCTCGCCCCAGTCTGACCACAACATAGGGACTCTATCCCTAATGAGCGCTCCCACGCGGCCGGAGTACGTCCTCGACTTCCCGCCCGATACTATGTCGCCATCCCCGTCAGTACCGATGACAATCCTCCCTGAGGTACCGACGATCTTCTCGAGAGCCTTCCCTGTGACGGGGCCTCTCTTCTTTTTTGCCGGTTTCGCTCCGACGGTGCCTATCACATGATAAACCAAATTGATTATTAAAATTCGACCATTATAATGTAGTAAATCATTCATCTTTCATTACCTGAGAGCGATGCGGCGGACGCGGCGGATTCCGTCTTCGATGATGATACCCTCGCGGAAATAAGAGGCGTATCAAAAAGCACGAACCGGTACGCCGCTGATGGAGCCACTGGCGGGGGCAATGGATAAATCGGCGTCCCTGAGTCATCGACTGCAGGTATGGCCGGTATCATCCGCGGTAGGAATAGGTGAGGCGGCGGCATCTGTACCCCAGATGACCCACTATCCGAAGATGCATGTACTGGAGTGGGCGCCTGGTGTATCTCAGGCATACGGGGTGCAGACACCTCCGTCTGGGGCTGAGCAAACAACTGCCTCGAGGAATGAGGGAAGCCCCGCTGCCTCGATGAAGGGGGCACCTCCAGCTACCTCTGCGCCCTATGCAGAAGACTTGCATGTCTAGCTGTCATGCGGCCCTGAAACAACATCTGAGGGTTGCTAGAGGTTCCCTCAGACGATTCAGACCTTTGGCCCTTCGAACCCTTCGTCGATCTAATATTACCGCTCATCCTGTTTAAAATATTAATTTGAATCAAGGCCACAAAATCAAAAAATGTAAACTCATTCAATTAGTCAAAAAATATATATATATACACTTCCTAAATACAAATTTTCACTTCCTAAATACAAATATACACTTCCTAAATATACACTTCATAAATAAAAATATACACTTCCTAACAACACCACAACATTGCAATTGACCGAAAAATCAAAGCAAACACAAAATACAAAACAAATATATACATTTCCTAAATACTAAATACAAATATACACTTATTAAATAAAATATACACTTCCTAAATACAAATATACACTTCCTAACAACACCACAACATTGCAATTGACTGGAAAATAAAAGCAAATACAAAATAAAACTAAAGCTCAGAAATGTACTCGAGGAGGTTTTAGCCGAGGACCGAAGCAGTAGGAGGAGGAGGCCGGAGCAGCAGGAGGAGGAGGCCGGAGCAGGAGGAGGCCGGTCGGCTGGAGCAGGAGGAGGAGGCCGGCCGGACAGGGAGAGGGAGCGGAGGCGGAGACCGGGAGAGGGAGAGGAGGCGGAGACCGGGAGAGGGAGAGGAGCGGAGGCGGAGACCGGGAGAGGGAGAGGAGGTGGAGACCGGGAGAGGGAGAGGGAGCGGAGGCGGAGACCGGGAGAGGGAGAGGAGGCGGAGACCGGGAGAGGGAGAGGGCGGCGACCGGGAGAGGGAGCGGAGGCGGAGGAGGGGAAATTCGGAGAGGGAGAGGAGGCGGAGGCTAGGGCTTTCAACCAGACGAGCGCTGGGTTATACCCGAAAACTTTAGCTGACGAAATTATTATTTCATCGGCTAAAGATAATAATCTCGTCAGCTAAACATTTGCATTCGTCGGCTAAACATTTGACATTCGTCGGCTTAACCTATGAAATTCGTCGGGTAAACCTTTGAAATTCGTCGGCTTTATAACTTTTTATACATTCGTCAAACTGTGATTGTGATTGTGATGATCAAACTTGAGAAACAGAAATCCGACGGTCAGATCTGACAATCATGATAAAATACATGTATGGGAAAAAATTCAACTTGATCCAACAAGGTTAAGTACTCGATCCGAACGGTCAATCCCGTAAGTCAAACCCCTAAACGCACGGAAAAGGTCGTTGGACCGTCTAAATTTCGTATTTTGGCCGGACCTTCAACTGAAAATAGTTTCAAACCGATGAGACGCAACAAGTTGTATAAAAATTTTACGCAAAATAACCACCGAAGATAGGGCTATAGTATGTAACAGAAAAATTAAGGGTTTAGCCGACAAATACCCTAATATATTCGTCGGCTATAGTATGTAATAAAAAAATAAAAAAATTCATAAAGCCGACGAAATATTAGGGTATTCGTCGGCTTAGATGGTTTTAGCCGACGATTTCTAATATAATTCGTCGGCTTAGATGGTTTTAGCCGACGACTTCTAATATACTTCGTCGGCTAAGATGGTTTTAGCCGACGACTTCCATTTCAATTTGTCGGCTATAAGTCCTTTTAGCCGACGACTTCTAGTATTCTTCGTCGGGTAAGACGGTTTAAGCTGACAACTTTTAATATTCTTCATCGGCTAAGACGGTTTTAGCCGACGACTTCTAATATAATTCGTCGGCTAAGATGGTTTAGGCCGACGAATTATTTTGTATTTCGTCGGCTTAAGTAAAAAAGTACAAACCCTAAAACAGAAGGTTTAAATCATACTAATTTCCTGTTCATATATCACCAAAATTCATATAAAATAACAGAAATATGAATTCAACATATGTAAACTATAAATTAAGGTAATACAATCTTTTTTATTACAAATTAATGTATTACATCATCTAAATTAAAACTAATTAAGGCTCGTAATCGGAATCATCCGATGAGTCTTCTTCGGTGTCAGAATTAATTTTTGGTAATCTATGCATTTCCTCATCGCCAGAGTCTTTTTCTGTTTCTTGATTTGGATCAACATCAATAAGCCTTGGCTCTTCATCACGAATTCGCACCGAATGACCCGCTTTAAAATTATTAAGGCGAACGGTAGAGGAGTTAGGAATACCTATTGCGTTGGGCTCTTGATACGCAACATCTTCTTCCTGGTCTTCGGCCTCTCCAAGTGTAGCCGCCCGATAAATATTTCGAGGGTGCACAAGGTTGACTACTTTCCACATCTCACCCTTAGCAAGGTCATCAAGATAAAACAATTGTTTTACCGATGTGGCAAAAACGAACTGGTCATCTTCGTAACAATTTGTAGCAGTGTTCACCGATAATATTCCGTACTGATCGGTCTTCATGCTCTGCGGGCTAGTATCAAACCATCTACACTTGAAGAGGTGCACTGTCATGCCTTCACAGTAAACGAGTTTCACCACTGAATGGAGAACACCGTAATAGTTAACTTCATTCCCCCCACCATGCGCCATCACCCCAGAATTCTGTGTTCTCCGTCTGCTATCTCTCTATTCACATATAAATTGCACGTCATTCACCTTGCACATCGGATAAACTCTTGACATTATCGGCTTCATTGCTAGAAGTCTTAGTTCGTGCGACCAATTTGAGTGACCATCAAATTGAATATGGTTCATCTACAACCAACCATTCAACTGTAAATATGGATAATTATGCAATAAACATAAATACGTACAGAAATATTGAATTACGTACCCAGCCGCCAAAATAGTTTGCGAACTCCATGTTGTGGTACTCGAGATCACCTTGAATGTCTGGAAAATATAGATGGATGTCTTTCCAGTATTCAACTTCTGGACAGTTAATCAATACCCACCAGTGGGCAATGACTAGCTCATGTGGTTGCAACTTGTAGGAGTCTGGCAAAATTCCATAAACTTCAACATCACTGGAGAGTATGGAAAGAGTGAACTTCGGTACATCTACCGGCATGGCTTCGTCTGTTTCCTTCAACGCTCCTAAATACAACTTCATGTAAATGACGCACTCGTGCGCAATATATGCTTCAGCTATACATCCTTCAGGCGCGGATTTATTAGCCACATAATCTTTGTAGTCTCCAAGTTGTCTATAAATCAAGTTGCAAAGTGTTATGATTATTGAACATGTATATATATTGAGGAATTCAAGTGTAAAAAACGTACATTTTCATGGGATACATCCAAGTGTAGTGTACTGGACTGGTAAGCAACAATTGCTCGGGAAGATGGATCATCAGGTGAGGCATGATGTCAAAAAAATTTAGAGGAAATATCCTCTCAAATTTACACATGATATAAATGATGTCCTCTTGCATTTTCCGGAGGTTAGATTTTTTCACTTCCCGTGTGCATAACTTCTGAAAGAATCTTGCCAACGCTACTAACGGCTCCACAACCTGACGGGGAAGGAACGGTCGAATGAAAGCAGGGAAGAGACGTTGTAGCAGGATATGACAGTCATGACTCTTCAACCCGTACATCTTATTGTCCCGGAAGTTCACACACCGGGCTATATTTCCTGCATAGCCTGAAGGATACTTCACACAACTCATCCACCTGAAAATTACGTTCTTCTGGTCAAGCTTCACGGTGTAAGGAGCTTGAGGCATTTTTTCTTCCCTTCTTTCTTCCCTTTTGCTTTGTTTTGCAGGACTATGGAATAGTGGCTCAATACACTACTCCTCATACACCACAGCAAAATGGAGTATCAGAAAGGAAAAACAGAACCCTAATGTCAATGGTTAGAAGCATGATTGTTAGATCAAAACTACCAAAATTTATGTGGGGAGAAGCCTTGAAAACAGCAAATTACATCTGCAATAGAACTCCAAGCAAGGCTGTGATTAAAACTCCTTTTGAGTTATGGTGTGGATACAAGCCTAGTGTAAATCATTTCCATGTGTGCGGTTGTAATGCAGAAATTAGAGTGTATAATGCAGAAGATGGGAAGCTTGATTCACAGTCAGTAAGTGGATATTTCATTGGATATTGTTAGAAATCCAAGGGGTTCAAGTTCTACTGCCCAAAAAGAATCACAAGAATTGTTGAATCACATAGAGCTACGTTTTATGATGAATTATTTGCAAATGATGGAAGCAAGGTTGCACAAGATGTGGGAGAGTCACAGATGGAAATGAAACAGATGAAGCTTTTGAAAGTTGGTTTGTGTATGGGGATGGCAGCGACCCATCTATCCCACCTCAGGATGGCAGTGCCCTATCTATCACAAGTCAAGACTGCAATAATGATTCAGTTTTGACACTTACTGATGTTCCACATGTTCAACAAGCAGATGATGTAGTTCAAGAAAATCAAGAAACTGATGTTCATGCAAATACTGATGGAGAAATTCAGATGCAAGTGCAAGAGCAGATAAATGAGAGTATTCAACAACAACCTATGGTGTTGAGGAAGTCTACTAGAATCAAGAAACCAGCAATACCAGATGATTATCATGTTTATTTGATTGCTGCAGAGGAAGATATTGAAAGTGAGGATGATCCTACATCAGTAGAAGAAGCAATGCAATCTGAAAATTCTGAAAAGTGGAAGTTAGCAATGGAGTATGAGCTTAATAGCATGTCTCAGAATGGTGTGTGGACTTTGGTTGATAAACCATCTGATTCTAAGCCGATTGGTTGCAAATGGGTGTTTAAGACAAAGAGAGATGCTGAAGGAAAAATCGAGAGATATAAAGCTAGATTGGTGGCCAAGGGTTACAATCAAAAGGAAGGTATTGACTACAATGAGACTTTTTCACCAGTCTCAACCAAAAATTCATTCAGGGTCATTATGGCTTTTGTTGCTCACTTTGATCTTGAGCTACACCAAATGGATGTAAAGACAGCATTTTTGAATGGGGATTTGCATGAGGAGATATACATGCTGTAACCAGATGGTTTTATAGAGGATGAAAAGAAAGTGTGCAAACTCAAGAAGTCAATCTATGGTCTTAAGCAAGCATCAAGACAGTGGTACCTCAAGTTTGATAAGGTAATCACTAAATTTGGTTTTCTGGAAAATAAACTTGATGAGTGCATTTATGTTAAGACCAATGGGAGCAATTTTATTTTGCTTGTTCTGTATGTTGATGACATTTTGCTTGCAAGTAGCAATGTTTGTTTGTTGAAAGAAACAAAAGCATTTCTTTTAAGTCAGTTTGACATGAAGGATATGGGTGAAGCACACTATGTACTTGGTATTGAGATAACAAGAGATAGAAAGCAGTATAGTTTGGGTTTGTCTCAGAAAAATTATGTTGATAAGATATTGCAGAGGTTTGGGATGCAGAATTGTAACACTGGTGATGCTCCAATATCTAAGGGTGATAGATTGCACAAAGGACAATGCCCACAAACTGCATTGGAGACAAAAGGAATGCAAAATGTGCCTTATGCAAGACTAGTTAGAAGTTTGATGTATGCTCAGATTTGTACAAGGCCTGACATTTCATTTGCAGTGAATTTATTATCAAGATTTCAGTCAAATGCTGGACATGCACATTGGATAGCAGGGAAGAAAGTATTGAGGTACTTGAAGAAGACAAGAGATCATATGTTAGTTTATAGAAAAATTGAAGGACAAGAGCTTGAGGTGGAAGGTTATACAGATGCATCATACAAATCTGATTTGGATGATTTGAAATCCACATCAGGTTACATATTTATGCTAGCAGGAGGTGCTATTTCATGGAAGACAGGAAAGCACGGAATTACTGCAACATCTACATTCCAGGCAGAATATATTGCAATTTTTGAAGCTACAGGACATGCTTTATGGCTGAGATATTTTATTTCTCATTTGAAGTTAATAAAGTCCATTGAGAGACTTATTGTGATGTATTGTGATAACGCATCTGTTGTGTTCTTCTCAAAGAATAATAAAAGGTCCTCAGCCTCTAGAAATATATATGTTAAGTATTTTGCAGTAAGGGAAAGTGTCAGAGAAGGAGAAATTGAGGTAGTAAAAATTGGCACCAAAGAACAACTGGCAGACCCTTTGACAAAAGCACTACCAGTATCAGAATTTATGAAGCATGCTGAAAACATGGGAGTGATAGCAGGAGTGATAGCAAAGTTTAACTGAAGAAGGAATTTCCAGAATCATCAAACTAATATGTATTTTAGTTTGTATCTATGTTATGAAATGATATATTCAGTACAATTATATTATCAAGTTTCATTTTATCATTTGGTTGTTGCATTGAGTTGTACACCTTCAGTTAGCAATTATTCAAGTGATTATGAAAAATCTGCAGATTGTTATGTTAAGTTCAGTAAAATATAATTTGCTTTATTTCTATTGAGTTAGAAATTTTGGTTATGACATTGAGTATTCTTGTGTTAGAATGCATTTATAACACAAGTATACTTAAACAACTACTGTAATTGAAGTTCATGTGATATTAATCTGTTTGCAAAGTGATCTTGGAACACTGATGTTTATCTTACTCATCATGTTGTTCTTAGGTTCTATGTATATAGATACTATTGACAGAATTTACAGAATTCAAAACATCTTCAGTGTTTTAAGCTCACAATGCGCATCTTTATAGATTGAGTTCATATTCAGTAGTATATTAGTGCTTGACTTGTAAGTTTTAATACAATATCGAGTTCAATGGGAGATTGTAAGCAATTATATTGCTGTAGAACTTGACATTGTATTAAACCTACATATTACATGTTCTTGTATTAATATACTTACATGTTATTTAATCAGAGTTTAAGATATAAAGTTTATACTCTATATATTACTATTGGATAAGTTTATAAGAGTTTTTGAATTCAAAAGGAATTGCAGTTATCAAGCAGTTGATGAGCAGTTGATAAGCAGTTGAAGAACATGACAGTTTCTTATGGATGAAACTGTCATGGCTGTGCACTATATATATGTCTATCTAGTCCCTTCTTAAACACACAAGTTCTTACAACAAGTCCATATACTTGAAGAACATAAGGCTGGATTAAGGAGAAGGCTAACATGGATAACACAGGTGATTTGCATACAACAGATTAGTAGATTTTCATAGACTGCAGATTAGGATACATTGATATCGTACTATCTTAGAATGTTCAGAAAACATATAGTTATTATAGACAAAGTTCATAGCATGATTTGATCTGATATAGTCTAAAGTAAGGTTCAAGTTTTGATTCTAACCTTTCAGAAAGTCCTATACCACACGAAAGAAATACCATCTTTGAATTTCCATTTATGCATTGACAAAATACCCCATTTTTCAGTGAATCTTCTGCCTATATATGCCATTTATCTCTCTAAGATTTTCACCCCGGCTACTTCGGAAGTCTCTTTCTATCTATCAAACTGATCTGAGTACTACTGTACTGAGGTCATCATATCATATCGATTACTCATTCGTGTTCGCTATTGGTCTTAGCATTGCTACAACTTACAGGAATCTGTTAACTAAAGGAAAAGAAAGCAATATGGGATCATCTCCGGAGATGCAACACCCCAGGAAAGCTTTTGGATGGGCAGCAAGAGATACATCTGGTGTTCGATCTCCCTTTAAGTTCTCAAGAAGGTACTCGATCATTAGTGGAGTTATAAACTTACAATATTGTTCTATCTGGAAATGAACTAGTTTAATTACAAATTTGATGCAGGGAAACAGGAGCGACGGACGTAAGATTCAAAGTGTTGTACTGTGGAGTGTGCCATTCCGACATTGCCGCGGCCAAAAATGAATTGGGGACTTCTGTCTATCCTATAGTACCTGGGTACGTTTGTGTTCATTCGGATAATGAGTGATATGATCATCTTAATTGCGCTAGTATAATTATGAAGTGCATCTTCTAAGTGTGCTTGGGATATGCTGCAGGCATGAACTTGTTGGTGTTGTGACAGAAGTAGAGCGAAAAGTAAAGAAATTCAAAGTCGGAGACAAGGTCGGTGTTGGTTACATGGTGGATTCTGATCGAACTTGTGATAATTGTATCCACCACCTTGAAAATTACTGTCCCAATCTGATACAAACCTACAGTTCTAAGTTCTACGACGGAACCATGACATACGGAGGTTACTCGAACAACATGGTGACTGATGAGCACTTCGTTGTTCGAATCCCCGACAACTTACCTCTTGATTGCGCTGCTCCGCTTCTATGTGCCGGGATTACAACTTACAGCCCCATGAGATATTATGGACTTGACAAACCCGGTATGCATCTTGGTGTGAATGGCCTAGGCGGTTTAGGTCATGTGGCTGTGAAATTTGCCAAGGCTTTGGGGCTCAAGGTCACTGTGATTAGTACCTCCCCTAACAAGAAGAAGGCAGCGCTGGAAGATCTCCATGCTGATGCATTTATGCTCAGCACTGACCAAGATCAAATGGAGGTAATTATCGATGCGAAGTTGATTCATATTAATGATATTATCATATATGCACGCGTATAGTGAACTAATGCTGTTTATTGTGACATTATAGGCTGCCACAGGCACAATGGATGGTATCATCGACACAGTTCCTACAGTTCGACCTCTAGAGCCTCTAATTAAGTTGTTGACGACTAATGGAAAAGTTGTTCCCGTTGGTATAACGGCGAAGCCACTCGATCTTCCGGTTCTCACTTTGGACATGGGTTCTCACAAATATATAAATGTAACTATGTTGAGAAACTACATTAATTAACTAATTGGTCTTACAATGCTGGGGATCGATCGACTCATGTATTTTCATTATTGATTATGTACTTGATCGAGCGTTGACAACCACTATGCCATTACAGGAAGGAAGATGGTAGCTGGTAGTGCCATTGGAGGTATGAAAGAGACGCAGGAAGTGATTGATTTCGCTGCTGAACATAACATAACTGCTGATATTGAGGTTATCCTGATTGATTACCTGAACACCGCCATGGAGCGCCTTGTGAAGAAAGATGTCAGGTTTCCATTTGTCAGTGATGTTGAGAACACATTGAAGTCCGACTATAATTAAGTTTTTCATTCAGTTCTATCAATGAGATGATGCATTAATAACTCAACTTATGTACTATGGAGTTCACAATCTTCATATTTCTCAACATATTGTGTGATCAGATTGAGTGATCGAATAAATGAAATCATTTTTATTATTTAAGTAATTAAGATTAACTCTCAGTTGTATACTTTCTAACTCATATCCCCTTGTGTTTGGCACCAAGAAAGCATACGTAGTATATGGGAATTAACTAAAAAAAGCATCCTTTTATATATGTTAGGGAAAATACCCAAATACCCAAAAACAAGGTTTGTAAAGCCCAATTGAATGAAAAACAGTTTCTTTATCTCATTTCAATGTTTCGTAGGAAAAATATGTACCCTACCCTAAGTCTCTTTCTCTCGTCTCCCTCATCTCTCATTCTGATTTGCTCTCTCTCTCTCTCTCCTCACCATCATCGCCGCCCTCCTCTTTCTCTGGAGCTCCGATCTCCTACGGCAATGGCTACCGTCCTTGAATCCATCGTCGTTCCTTGCTCCTCTGCTCTGCCTTAGGCCACTCTCTCCCCGATCGCCGCCTCCTCCGTTTCTTCCCGCACCGGCCGCCTCGGATTGCCTCACTTCATTGGCCTCAAGGTCAGGTCCGCTCTTCAGACCTCTCGCTCTGTTGGATCGCTGACTTACGGCCCGGCCCATCGCCATCGGGGCTCTCGTTCTCTATCTCACTGATGTTTCTCCCTCCGCCGCCATACTTCAGCTCATCTACGACCACTCCAGCTCTGACGTCATCCTCACCATTTGCTGCAGCGGAAAGAGCCAGGTCACTCCTAGCCTCTAGAACCTTCTCGTTTGCCTTTTCAAATTTCTATTGTTGTTGTTGTGGTGGTGGTTAGAGGCTTAGAGCTAGGAGGTTTCCGACTGTTGATTTCGTTTGTTTGATGAGAAATCCATGTGAAATCGGACTTGAATTAGCATGGATTGAAATTCCTACGTAGTTTTCTGGATATATACATGTAGTACAGTTTCACGGTGACCAAATTAACGGCGCCGGAGATCTCCTCCTCCCTTTCTCCTCCAATCTCGAAAACACACACTCTCTCTCTCTTGTCAATAACTCGATTATTAGGGGTTAGTAATTGATTATTGAAGGTCAGTAACCAAATTATTAAGGGTCAGTAACTAATTATTAGAGGTCAGTAACTGATTATTGGGGGTCAGTAATTAAATTATTAGGAGTCAGTAACTGATTATTAGGGGATTTTTGGGGTCACTAACTGATTATTAGGGGATTATTGGGGTCAGTAACCAAGTTATTGGGGGTCAGTAACTGATTATTGGGGGTTAGTAACTGAGTTACCGGTGACCGGAAAAAAATTAAGTTACTAGGGGTCAGTAACCAAGTTACCAGTGACCGGAATCCGGCGACCGGGGAAATCCGGCAACTAAAGTCTGTCGACCGGTGACCGGAGTCCGGCGGCCGGTAACCAGAGTCCGGTGAGATTCCGGCCAAATATTCTCTCTTTCATTTTCTCTCTCTATGCATGTTTAAGGAATGAGGGCAAAATAGTCTTAAAATAATATGGTTTGTTAAGACTTTAGTAAAGATTTGTGCATTTGGGCATAAAAAGATTACCTTATATTAAAATGGGTTAATGAAAAAGATTGTCATTGGAATGAGAAATGAAGGGTTTAAATTAGTAATGGGCATTTTTCTTATATGTTAACAGTGCATGTAATTAGTGTTAATTAGTTGCTAATTGTAATTGCTTAATTAGCTAGTTGATAATTAGGTTAATTAGTCAGGAACTGCACAGATGACATACACGTGTGTTCGACATCACACTCGACGTCATCGATGATCATTCTCAAAAATAAAAAACGTCATCGATGATTATTTGAACGGTTCAAAGCCTCAAACCCTGAGTTCTGTTTCCAGGGACTCACATTTTGTTACACAACAGTGTTAAGATGAAGATGAACAGATTGCCCAAGTCCACACATCCATTGGGATATATAGCAAGCAGAAACCACTGAGCAGCATTCTGAGCAGCATTTTGTTATTCATAGCTTTCTCTTCGTTTTCTTCCTCTGTTCTTCTTCTCTTTCTCTGTTCTTTAGCTTAGGGGTTAAGCTTTATCACCGCGACCTCGATTTGTAACACACAGAAGTACAGCATCATCGTTCCAAACTCTTTTCTAGAACGGTTTGGCAAGTCTCCAAGAACCACTGAGCAGCAAAAGAAATCTAGATGGGTCCTAAACTCCTAATTACTTAAAGTATTACAGAGGTTTAAAAATAAAAAGAAAATTAGTATAAAATTTAAGTTGATCAGTTTCTTTGTCTGCCGATCAATTAATACAGATGGCTTTAGGCTAACGAATGTTCAACTTATTGCTTGGTTGATCTCGTCCTCTAATTGTGGCTAGTTCGTTCATACACAATAGTGCAGAATCGCTCACGGATTAAGAGTTTAAGACCACCATAACTCCACAACACACCCAAAACTCTGGGCTGAGATCATTTGGGTAAATTGGAACACGTACGTTTCAGGTAGCGTGTGCTCTAATCTTGTAGTGCATGCAGGCGTCGACGGTTTGCTCCAATCCCATCTCATTTTTTGCGGCAACGTACACATAATTCTTTCTTACGTGTTATCACGCTTCATTTGAAACATGAGAGTAAAAAGTACGATTTTTCTGAATTAATCAACCATACACTACCAGGATCAGCACTTTAGCCGACGAAAACGTCGGCCTGTTAGCTTAATTCGTCGGCTAAGATCTTAGCCGACGAGCCTTCGTCGGCTATAGTTTCGTCGGAAAAGGGTTGTCGGCGATGACTTTAGCCGACGAAACTAGACACCGTCGTCGGCTATTGTACCAGTATTTAGCCAACGAACTCTTTTGTCGTCGGCTTTTGTTCATGTATTTAGCCGACGACTATCTTTCGTCGGCTATTGTTCCAGTATTTAGCCGACGACACAAGACGTCATCGGCTTTAGTCCAAGAATTGAGCCGACGAAAAAAAGGTCGTCGGCTATTGTCCGAGACAATAGCCGACGAAACATTTGAAGATATTCGTCGGCTAGAGTATGTAATAAAAAAATTAAAAAATAACTATAGCCGACGAAATATAGTCTGTTTCGTCGGATTTAGAAGTATTTAGCCGACGAAACATGCCATAATTCGTCGGCTAAACCTTATAAAGAAAATTAAAAATATTATAGCCGACGAATTATGGCATGTTTCGTCGGCTATAAGTCCATTCCAGTAAAAAAAAAATACGCGAAATTTCTAAATTACCATTCCAAGCAAGCTGCAAAATACACCAAAACAATTTCATATATATAACCAACAAGAAGCACATAAAACTATATAATTTATCAACTACACAAAATTTAAATTGTCTAAATCAATATCCGATTATGGGGCCTACTGCTGAGGAGATTGCGGCGGCTGAGGTAGCGGTATAGGCGTAGGCATGGGCGGAGCTGGAAGTCTATGACGCTGGGCAGCTATAAACTCCTGCATGTACTGGAACATCTGCTGCTGCTGGGCCTGCTGGGCGGCATATACCGCGGCAGTATAGGCTCTCTGGTCGGCGATCTGGGCGGCATGAGCGGCAGCCTGAGCAGCTTCCTGTTCCCGTAGTCTCTCAACTTCTGACTCTAGCTGAGTCATTTTGCTGCTGGTCGAGGCTACCTTTCGTTGAAATCCTGGAGTGGTCTTCAGGACCCCCTCGCCCTTCTTTCCTAGACCCTGACAGTAGAAGTTGTTTTCTCGCGGTGGGAAGGCTGTGCCCATGATCCTCGTCCCAACCCTCGGATCCGAAGTGTCGATCCGGGACATGGCTTCGAACATCTCTTCCTCCTGCATGTCCGGCCATGTCTCCCTCACTATAGCACTCATCACCTCGTCACTAGCCTCCCTCACCTTCGCCTAATCGGATAGGAAAAAAATGATTAATTAACATTTTGACATATATATAAGTAAAATTAAAAATTTTAAAACGTAAGATGACTTACAATATCCTCCTGCGAGTCAGGATATGCCTTCTCGTACGTATAGACGTACCGGTTGACTTCTGGATGTTCCCTGGCCGCCTCGTCCATGAAGACAGCGAACGGTCTAGAACCGGCATGATGGTTCCTTGTGTTGCGTTGCCGGTTCTGAGCGTTCGCCCGGGAAACGGCCTTCAAAGAAAAAAATAAACTATTAATAAAATATTTAAAAACGGACGTACTTAATGACAAATTAACTAATTAATTTTTTCAAATACCTGTTTACGAGGGTTGTTGAATTCTGATGTCAGAAGCCAACGCCACTCGTACTCCCTGTACTGGAACTCAGCAGGGGTACCAGAACGTGCGTTCCCGTGCGTAGTCCAGTGGGTCCGCAACTCGTTCTTCCACTCCTTGTACCTACAGATACATAAAAATATTAGAAATATTATTAATATCACATACAATTTTTTTTTCATTAACTTCCCAACGTACCTTCCCCCATGCACAACGTCTGCCCAGCTGTTCTTCAGGTGCTCGGGAACGTCAAACCACACCTGTATTTAACCGTTTATTAGTTTAGTTTTTCGAGAAATCAACAATGTAATACATAATATTATTGAGGCATTTTGTAAACTCACCAACATCGCATTGTGGACCATGTCCTTAACCTCCTGCGGGACCTCGCCCCAGTCTGACCACAACATAGGGACTCTATCCCTAATGAGCGCTCCCACGCGGCCGGAGTACGTCCTCGACTTCCCGCCCGATACTATGTGGCCATCCCTGTCAGTATCGATGACGATCTTCCCTGAGGTAGTGACGGTCTTCTCGAGAGCCTTTCATGTGACTGGGCCTATCTTCTTCTTGTCGGTTTCGCTCCGACGGTGCCTATCACATGATAAACCAAATTGATTATTAAAATCGGAGACCCTTTATTATTAATTATAAGAAAACAAATCATTCATCTTTCATTACCTGAGGGCGATGCGGCGGACGCGACGGATTCCGTCTCTGTCGCCGATGATGATATCCTCGCGGAAATAAAAGGCGTATCAAAAGGCATGAACCGGTACGCCGCTGATGGAGCCACTGGCTGGGGCAGTGAATAAATCGGCATCCTTGAGCCATCGACTGCAGGTAAGGCCGGTATCATCCGCGGAAGGAACAGATGAGGCGGCGGCATCTGTACCCCAGATGACCCACCATCCGAAGCAGTAGGACCCGGAGTTGGCGCCCGGTGTATCTTAGGCATACGGGGTGCAGACACCTCTGTCTGGGTCTGAGGCCACAACTCTCTCGAGGAATGAGGGACGCCCCGCTGCCTCGATGAAAGGGCACCGAAGGCTGCCTCGAGGAATGGGAAACGCTCGGCGGCTGCCTCTGCGCCGTCTCCAGAAGGGTCGCATGTCTGGCTGTCATGTGGCCCCGAAACAACGTTTGAGGGTTGCTAGAGGTTCCCTCAGACGATTCGGACCTTTGGCCCTTCGAACCCTTCGTCGATCTAAAATTACCGCTCATCCTGTTTAAAATATTAATTTGAATTAAGGCTGAGGAAGAAAATCATGAAACTTAATAACGACACACCACACGTAAATCATACACAAAATCAATAGGCATCGAAAATATCCACAATATTTCAGCAACCATATATTAAAACTTGCATAATCCAATCCACAATCCACAATCAACCATATATTCATCATAAACCAATTCATAATATCAATACCGCATAAAAACCCTAAATTCCCAAATTCGAAACCCTAGAATAACATATCGAAATAAAAATCAGAGGATTACACCACCTGGTGAGCGACGAGCAGGCGAGCAGGCGGAGGGGGCAGAGGAGGCGGACCGGTATGGAGGAGGCAAAGGAGGCAGGAGGCGGAGGAGGTGGAGGAGGCGGAGCCGGCGGAGAGGGAGAGGGTGAGGGAGAGGGAGAGGGCGACCGGGAGAGAGAGGGCTCGCGGAGGCGGAGGTGGTGGAGGAGGCGTAAAAAACTTTAGGGTTTTTTCGTTTTTTCTCGCGTTGTGGAGGCTGTCGAGCGCTTGGTTTAGCCGTATACCCTATACCTTTAGCCGACGAAATTTTTACCTCGTCGGCTAAACCTTTAAATTCGTCGGCTAAAATATGAAATTCGTCGGCTTAACCATTGAAATTCGTCGGTTAACCTTTGAACTTCGTTGGCTAAACCTATGAATATCGTCGGCTAAAGTACTTTTTATACATTCGGCACAATGTGATTGTGATGATCAAACTTGAGAAACGAAAATACGACCGTCAGATCTGACCATCATTGTCACATCCCGACCCGTAAAATTTTATCTTATTTACTAGCTTGATTATAATAAGAATTTTTACCGTCTTCGATATTGAGTTATAGTTTAATTGGTCCCTAGAGGGGTTTTGAGGGACGATTATTTCGGAGAGTTATTCGTAGGAGAAAAATGTAACGACGGTAAAAATGGTAAATTTTAGCTAGTAAAAGGTAATTTTTATTAGGCTATTATTTTTGGTTTCTCTCCCGACGCTCTCTCTCTCTCTCTTCCCGCTGCCCGAATTTCCGGCTGCCTGTCCGCCGCCGTCCGACCACCGTTCGCCATCGCACCGGTCCCAAAAGGTCGGCCATCAACCCAGCTTCCATTCTAGACCGGTGACAGCCGCCCTAGCTCCGCCGTGAAAGAGTAGTGCGCCCGAAAGGCTCGGCTGCCGTGTTGCCTCCGTCGCCGGAACTCCCTCCTCCGGCCACCAATCCGGGCAAGCTTGGTACGGTTTTGTAGCTCTCCTCCCCTGCAACAACCCTTCCAAAAGGCTCACTCCCTCTTGAGCTCGGTAAGGAGAAATTCAAAGTTGAAATTCTAGGGCTTTTAGGATATTTTCGTTCAATTGACCTAGTTAGGCTTGAAATTAGACTTAGTGATAGTTATGAAAGTTGTTTGGGATGTTGAGAGGAAGCTACTGTTAAAATTTGGTAGAATTTGGACGTCCCCGGAATCGGCCTCCGACCGCCGGCGCCGCCGTTTTGGGGTTTTGTATAATTTTAAATGTGTAATAATTAGAGGAATTTAATGGAGTGAATTGTGGAATTTTCGGATGAGTTTTGAATAGGTTTGTGAATTTCCGAAGTTTGGTATTTTGGCGGTTAAATAATGTAAAATCCGGCCGTAGGATTTAAATCAATTTCTGGGGAATGTTGTATTTACGACTGCCGAGTATGGTATTAAAGTTTGGATCGTTTCGATTTAAGAATATCGAAGTTAGGCAATGATGAGCGTATTTATGGCTCACGATTAATTTTACCTATTTTATCAATACTGGATTTTAGTTGGTAAATTAATTATATATTTGGAACAAGACGTGAGGAGGCCCGAGCAGAAGAAGCCTCGGAGCGTCATCAGGCTTACGCCTAATTTGTGAGTGGACCTTTGTTTTAAATAAAAAGCATGCGATGAATGATTTTATTAATCATTTATTTTTTCTGATGAGATTTATTAATTTCTCGCCTATTTGACAATTTTTCCTCCTTTGGAGAGATCCCGAAAATGAGATTTTCGGGGGATATATATATTTTGGATATTATGAATTTAGTATGTATATAAATGCTAGCTAGCCATACGTGCTTGGTCCGTCATAATGAGGTAAAATACCATTATGGCATGGCGTGAATGTTAGACACAAGCGTCATAGCCTTATATGAAAACTACTTTGTTTTTTTGGTTTATTTAGGTTTTCATATAGAGAGTCCACACGTATATATACACCGTCCTTTTCGGTCATAATGAGGAAAAATACCATTAATGCGCAACGTGAGCGTTAGACGCCAGCGTTGTAGCCTTGTATGAATTTCTATCTTTCTAAATTGTTTCTAGGATTCATACAAGGAGTCTGACGAGTGTAAATACATACGAATATATGTTTATATATAGTTTAGCCAGAGAGGCTCCATTTTATTTGAGTTTGTGACTAGCCAGTGCTAGTCGTGAAATTGCCAGTTTATGAGTTGAGCACTTTTAAGCTGCCGCATGTAGTATATTTTTCTATGAAATTAAAATGGGAATGCATAAATAGTTTGTTATTAAATTATTTTTGTCCACTCACTTTAACGTTATTAAATGTCTTCCCTGGGCCCTTCGTTTTAAAATGCCCAGTCTGCAGAGTTCGGATTGGATCTAGTAGGAGACGAGGCATAGTCACCCGTATCTCCACCACCTTTCACCAGTAGGTTACCTGTTTAACCTACCTGTGTTTTCTTACTTCCGCTAGTGTCTAGTAGCTTTGAATACTTGGGTTTAATGTATATATTTTTGGTTGTGGGTGAAGACTTGTTGATATTTTAGAATATTTGACGGATGATGTATATTATCTTAGATAATGTTTATTATCTTGTTGGTGGGGATTGTTTTTGGGGAGCACGAAGGCTCCAGAAGTTAAGGTTGGATTTGGAACCTTTAGACCTGTTTGCAGGTTTCTATTGGAAGGGTTGTCCATTTTCAAGGGAGGTTGTACCGAATTTTGCGGTAAATCTTTCTTTGGAGGTGGTCCTCGCACGATTTACTCCGGGTTCAGGGTGAAATTCGGGGCGGGTCGTGTCAATAATGATAAAATAGATGTATGGAAAAAAATTCAACTTGATCCGACAGGTTAAGGGCTCTATCTGGACGGTTCAATCCGTTAAGTCATACCCCTAAACGCACAGAAAAGGTCATTGGACCGTCTAAATTACGTATTTTGGCCGGACCTTCAACTGAAAATAGTTTCAAACCAATGAGACGCAACAAGTCGTATAAAAATTTAGGGTTTAGGGTTTAGGGTTTAGCCGACAAAATATTAGGGTATTCGTCGGCCTAGGTTTTAGGGTTTAGCGGACGAAATATTAGTGTATTCGTCGGCTAACCGCATCTTAGCCGATGAATTATGACTTATTTAAGATGATTTTAGCCGACAAAATATACTATAATTCGTCGGCTAAGATGGTTTAAGCCAATGAATTATGGTATATTTCGTCGGCTAAAGTATAAAAAATACATTAAAAAAACAGAAGGTTAATGTAAACCATACTAACTTCTTGTTCATATATCACCAAAATTCATATAAAATAACAGAAATATGAATTCAACATATGTAAACTATAAAGGTAATACATTCTTTTTTATTACAAATTAATGGATTATGTCCTCTAAATTAAAACTAAGGCTCGTAATCGGAATCATCCGATGAGTCTTCTTCGGTGTCAGAATTAATTTCTGGTAATCTATGCATTTCCTCATCGCCAGATTCTTCGTCTATTTTTTGATTTGGATCAACATCAATAAGCTTTAGGTGTTCATCACGAATTCGCACCGAACAACCCGCTTTAAAATTATTAAGGCGAACGGTAGAGGAGCTAGGAATACCTATTGCGTTTGGCTCTTGATACGCAACATCTTCTTCCTCGTCTTCGGCCTCTCCAAGTGTAGCCGCCCGGTAAATGTTTCAAGGGTACACAAGGTTGATTACTTTCCACACGTCACCCTTAGCAAGGCACTAGTACAAACATAGCCTTTAATGACATCTTGTTAATGGCGTTTTTGACAAAAATGTCATGAATGTTTCATTTTCATGGCATTTCAATCTGAAAACGCCATAAATTATTTGATAATGACAATTTTATGGCATTTTAAAACGTCATAGATAAGTATAAAGAAGATAACGTTTTCCAAACGCCATAAAGTAATATAGACGACGTTTTGTGAACGCCATAATTACATGCTAAATCCATGGCGTTTCTAAACGTCATACTTAGATATAGTTGACGGCGTCCACTAAACGTCATAATTATAAGAGTAAATCCATAGCGTTTAGAAATGTCATGCTTTAGAAAACTATAATTATTTTTAAACCTTTCGTGCCCAAGCCTCTTTTATGATTCACCATCCCAATTTGTTTTCCTTTTCTTTTACTCTCTCTCTCTCTCTCTATCTCTCTCTCTCTCTCTCTCTCTCTCTCTCTATCTCTCTCTCTCTCTCTCTCTCTCTCTCTCTCTCTCTCTCTCTCTCTCTCTCTCTCCTCTCTCTCTCTCCCTTCTTAATTTTCTTCTCGATCTGGAGCAAGAAGCTGGACAACTCGAGCAAGAAGTAGAACAAAGGTATCTCCCACATATGGCGAGGCCGATCCATCAGTCATATCAACGTTATCTTGCAACAATAAGAAGACGCGGAGTTGCCCTGTATCAAAATTTTCCAGGTTAGGTCTGAAACTTCTCTTGGGTTTTACTCCGATTGGATATTTCATATGATTGGGTCTATTTGAATAAAGGTTTCTTGACTTGTTTTACTTTGCCTCAAGGTTTCAGATTAGTATTTTTTTTTTTTTTTTTATGATTTAGGGTTTCAGATTTTTGCTCGGTCTTGAAATTGGGAAGATTATTCTTACTTGTTGGGTAGTATCTCATATTGCATTTCAAAAGATGATTTGGGTTCAGTGAGGCTTGAATTGAGGAAGGACATATCAATGAAATTTGGGACAAAAATTAGATCTTGTAGCTAATTATTTGATAACTACCCACAATGTAATTGAATTTATATCTGAGAAAGATATAATAGGTCGTATTGTGGCCAGTAAGTCTAGCACTATTGAATTTTACAGCATCCATGATAATGCCTAATTGCCCATGTTGGTTATTGTACTGGCTGTTATGTTGGTGTACTGAAAATATATTGGTTTCTGAATTGAACTGTCTATTTGATTAATGTTTAAGTTATTGGCTCTCGTATTTTTAGTTTACTTTTATCATTGAACAAAGCTTCTAAGCGGATTAATGTAAACCTGATATATCTACGTCTTTTGAAAAATTGATTGAAACGTTTATCAGCATAAATTGACATGAAAAGAGAGTCCTTATTATCTATCTACTACAACAATTGGCTACAAGGAGACAATAGCACCAGAGTCAGGAGGTAACCCCACTTAGTTTTCTACTCTTTTGCTACTGTAATTTTTTTTCTTCTATCCTCTTTTCTTGTTAAGCTAAATCAGGATTGAATTTTTGGGGTTTTAGGCTGCCTAATATTCTCACTTTGCTCAAAGATACAGCAGGTAATTTCATGTTGTTACCCTGTAGACTTTAGCCTAATATACCAAAGACTTTTAATTTTCTTTCAAGTACATTGCTGATAGAATGTAGTGCATTACTAAACTTTGAAAACAAGCCCATATATGTTCTAGATAATCTCTCTTTTCTTTGTTTGTTTTCTCCGTGGAATATCTGCAAGTGATACACCTCGAACAGGTACCATTTTATGTATGTTGTTTTACCAATGTGTTCCATTGGATGATTGTGCTTTAATAATTTTATGGAGTATACTACACTTTAAAACAATTTCTTGCCATAATGAAAACTGAACCTGTGGATTGAACTAATTGTCAATGACTTGGGTAGCATCATGCCTAGACATGTATAATGCTTGTCTATTCCAATAGATTCATCTTCTGTTTGTATTGTGATATCAGAAAACACATAATACTATCAGATATAATTGTGGCGCACTCCAATTTTAGCACTTAATTTTTTTTTTGTCCATATGTCGTGAGTGAAATTGAATATATAATTGCTGGTAACTAGCGTATCTGAATAACTATTCTCATTCAACTGGTACACAAATGAAAACATACTGTAATTTATCCTCTGTTCTAGTTCATTTGTATTTATTATTTATGTCCTAACGACAACTGTTTGAGTATGTTTGGGATCAGCTTGACAAGATGCCCATGACCAAGGAGGAGGGTTCTGGTTCATGTGTAAGGTAAGCTTATTTGGTGTGAACACAGTTTGAGCTTTTGATTCATGGCAAACTTGATTTAGTGTTCAATATATATGAACGGTTTACATTCTTTATGCCAATCAAGATACATGTTTGAGTGAGGAATATATATGAATGATTTTAGATCTGTTGAGTTTTTGCTTGATAGTATTTTTTTGAAAGATTTGGCTTTCTAATATTTTACGCTTTACTAGCATTGAGGTTCTACTTAGTTGATATTACTAATACCAGAACTTCATTTATATCTTGCAGCTTCAGAAAATGGACAATTTCCTCTTTACCTTTGAGTCTGTAAATGATCGAGGGACACACCCCAATAAGCTCTGTGATTAGATTTCCGATGCAGTGCTTGAATTTTCTAGAGTATGATATATAATGTAAAAGCTTTTTGATCAAATTTCCTATACAGTGTTTAAATTTTCTGTGGGATATTTCAAATTCTTCAATGGAATATTAATTGTAGATGGGTATCTCTTCTTTTGTTTATTGAAATGTACATAGAACTACAGCTTTGTCATTGTGATGTATGTATTTTTGCTAACAGAATAATTGATTTTCTGCATTTGATCAGAAAATCAATGTGGAATTTTTTTTTTTAAAAGCTGAAAAAGAATTCATGGCGTTTTTGAAACGTCATGGAATTTTTTTTATGACGTTTACAAAACGCCACAAGTTTTAATGGCGTTTTTCAAACGTCGTTGAAAAACTTTTAATGACGTTTTAAAAACGCCATAGAATATTTTTCATGGCGTTTTAAAAAACGTCACAAAAAGGACGGCGTCACTTTAGACGGCGTTAGGGGATGGCGTTCAAAAACGTCATGGAAGACATTTAATGGTGTTTTTCAAACGTCGTGGATGTGGATGTGTCTGTGTGTACTAGTGAGGTCATCAAGATAAAACACTTGTTTTACCGATGTGGCAAAAACGAACGGGTCATCTTTGTAACAACTTGTAGCAGTGTTCACCGATAGTATTCCATACTGATCGATCTTCATGCTCTGCTGGCTAGTATCAAACCATCTACACTTGAAGAGGTGCACTGTCATGCCTTGCCCATAAACAAATTTCACCACTGAATAGAGAACACCGTAATAGTCAACTCCATTCCGCCCACCATGCGCCATCACCCTAGAATTCTGTAATCTCCGTCTGCTGTCTCTCTGTTCACATATAAATTGCACGCCATTCACCTTGCACATCGGATAAACTCTTGACATTATCGGCTTCATCGCTAGAAGTCTTAGTTTGTGCGACCAATTTGGGTGACCATCAAATTGAATATGGTTCATCTGCAACCAACCATTCAACTGTAAATATGGATAATTATGCAATAAACATAAATACGTACAGAAATATTGAATTACGTACCCAGCCGCCAAAATAGTTTGCGAACTCCCTGTTGTGGTACTCGAGTTCACCTTACATGTCTGGACAATATAGATGGATGTCTTTTCAGTATTCAACTTCTGGACAGTTAATCAATATCCACCAGTGGGCAATGACTAGCTCATGTAGTTACAACTTGTAGGAGTCTGGCAAAATTCCATAAACTTCAACATCACTAGAGAGTATGGAAATATTGAACTTCGGTACATCTACCGGTATGGTTTGCAGAGTTTCCTTCAACGCTCCTAAATACAACTTCATGTAGGTGACGCACTCGTGCGCAATATATGCTTCAGCTATACATCCTTCAGGCACGGATTTATTAGCCACATAATCTTTGTAGTCTCCAAGTTGCCTATAAATCAAGTTGCAAAGTGTTATGATTATTGAACATGTATATATACTGAGGAATTCAGGTGTAAAAAACGTACCTTTCCATGGGATACATCCAAGTGTAGTGTACTGGACCGGTAAGCAACAATTGCTCGGGAAGATGGATCATCAAGTGAGGCATGATGTCAAAAAATATCCTCTCAAATTTACACATGATATAAATGATGTCCTCTTGCATTTCCCGGAGGTTAGATTTTTTCACTTCCCGTGTGCATAACTTCTGGAAGAATCTTGCCAACGCTACTAACGGCCCCACCACCTGACGGGAAAGGAACGGTCGAATGGGAATAGGGAAGAGACGTTGTAGCAGGATATGATAGTCATGACTCTTCAACCCGTACATCTTATTGTCCTGGAAGTTCACACACCGGGCTATATTTCCTGCATAGCCTGAAGGATACTTCACACAACTCATCCACCTGAAAATTACGTTCTTCTGATCAGGCTTCACGGTGTAAGGAACTTGAGGCATTTTTTTATTCCCTTCTTTCAACCACATATGTCTTCTTAATTGCATTTTTTTTAGATCAATGCGTGCCTTAGAACCGTCTTTTGTCTTCCCCTCCAAGTTCAACACTGTGCCCACCACACTGTCGCAAACATTCTTTTCTATGTGCATCACATCTAGGTAGTGTCTGATCAACAACTTATTCCAGTATGGGAGTTCCTAGAATATGCTCTTATGTGTCCAGAATTTGTACATGTCGGGTCTTTCAGATATTGCCGCCACAATATTGGGATGATTGCTGAGCTGCCCAAAATCGTACTCATTAAGCACTGCTAAAATTTCTTCCCCCGTCCATCTTCTGGGAGGCACACCGTGTTCTACGGTCCCATCAAATGCCTTGTCATCGAACCACCATTCGTGATTATATAGAAGGAAAGTACAGTGACCCAATCTGCATATCTTGTTGCAATGACTGCTGCTCCTCTCATCGCTAAGGCACTCTGGACAAGCCTTGTATCCCCTAACAACGTTGCCCGACAACATCCCACGGGTAGGAAAATCACTGATGGTACCAACAACCATGACATGCATCTGGAACATCTCGTGCATGTACTTGTCATAAGTGGGATGACCAACGTCCCACAAAAACTTAAGCTCTTCAATCAAAGGTCTCAAATACACATCGAGACACTTCCCTAGATAACCGGGCCCCGGAATCAACAAACTCAACATATTGTATTCCTTCTTCATGCACATCCATGGAGGAAGGTTGTACGGTACCAAAATCACCGGCCATACACTGTATTGAAGACTCATGTTGCCAAAAGGGTTGAACCCGTCGGATGAGAGCCCGAGCCTCACATTTCGGACCTCCGACGCCAAATGAGGAAACTCCCTATCTATATGCTTCCAAGCCACCCCGTCAACAGGGTGTATAAGGGTATCTTCGACATGCAATTCCCTATCAGCGTGCCATCTCATAGCTTTGGCCGTATGTGAAGACATGTACAACCGCTCCAGCCTATCCCTCAACTGGAAATACCGAAATACCTTCACAAGTTTCATGTTGCCTACAGGAGTCAGCTTATACCTGTCAGTGTGACATACCGAACATGCGTCAAGGCCACCAAGGTCATTTCTTTCTGGATCTTTACCCCAGAAGAAAACGCAGTTATATCTGCATGCATGGATCTTGATGTAGGAAAGCCCAAGATCTTTCAGGATACATCGGACCTTACGATGAGTGGTAGGAAGACGATGACCGTGGGGCAGCATCGAAGCAATGTACTGTAGATAATTATCAACAGCCTTCACGGTCGATTTTGTCTCGACTTTAATCTTCATTACGTCCATCACACTTTCAAGAACGGTCTTCTGACAACCGGGGTACACAGAGGTCTGTTGGAAAGCAAGCAGTTTGTTGTATTTTTCAATACCAGTAGTGTTGACAGCTCTAGGGAAGGGCTGCACCGGGTCAGGCATATACTGTCCTTGAGCGCATACACCGCTCTCATAAGGAAACATGTCGTTGATGAAGGCTGTTGTTGGATTGTTGGATGTACTGCCCGACTCAGAAAATTGATCATGATCATGCGAACCCCCTGATGATGTTTCACCGTGATATAACCAACATATGTACTTCTCCCAAACCCGTTACTCCTCAGGTGCTGCCATACTTTGTCAATCGCAAATCGATGCATATCGCTGCGACACTGACATTTCGTGCACGGGCAATAGAAAATTGTATTCCCGTTAGCTTTAGCCAGCGCATATTCCAGAAAACTCATAACTCCTTTACCATATCTTTTGTCCCATTTTGGAAGCGAGATCCAACTCTTATGCATATCCTGAAAATATAACAAAATATATATGTATAACGCTAGCTAATTATTAATTAAATTTCATGCCATATATAAAATCTCAATTCATTTAGTATATATTCTACGTACTACAACTAATTAAAACAAATTAATTAACACACATATATATAGATATACTTAATAATTACATAACAATATTATATATATCAACATCATCACAAAATCATCATCAACTCATCACATCAACAACTTCATACCATCAACACAATATTATAAATTAATTAACATATATATATATATATATATATATCTACTACTTATATATTAACAACAACTTCATATATATTATCAAATCATCAACCAATAAATCGATCAACATCATCAATATATATATACATCCAACGTACTCAAAATCGATCAACTCATAACAATATTATATATCAACATCATCACAAAATCATCATCAACAACTTCATATCATCAACACAATATTATAAATTAATTAATATATATATATATATATCTACTACTACTTATTAACAACAGCTTCATATATATCATCAAATCATCAACCAAATCGATCAACATATATATATATATACATCCAACGTACTCAAAATCGATGAACTCAATCACACTCAAAATCGATCAACTTGAATAAAACTCAAAATCAACATATATACACATATACGTACCTAGATATAGCTCCACAAACTAATTATGGACAGATTTCGATAACACCCAAACTTTTTCTCCCGTTTTTTTTTTTCCAGATGAGCTGCTGTCCAGATCTGCAAATATAACACTATAACACACATTGTAATTTCCAACAATGGAAATTGTCGGTAAAAGCCGTTTTCTCGTCGAAAATACTGTTTCCGACGAAATAGTTCTCGTCGGAAGGCGTCGCTAATACTCCCGTGGGAAATACTATCTTTCCGACATCGTCGGAAATTCTTCTTTATTTTCAATGAAAGTACCGGTCGGATATTGGTCGGAACTTATTATTTGTTTCGTCCAAAACTAAGTTGTCGGTAACTCGTCGGAAATAATTCTAGTTTCGATTGGATAGTTTGGACCATAAATTTATCGGAAAATAAAATTCCAACGACTTAGTTTCGACTAATCTCTTAGTCGAAATAACATTTTTCTAACAAATTGTTCCCAATTGCAATTGTTGTCGGTAACATCAGTGGGCAAAATTTCATAAATATATAATTTAAATAAATAAATAAAAATAAAAAAAGATAGCCACAACCACTTATTTCTGAATGTACTATACAATTAGTATACAAAATTGTACAATTGTATACAGTTTCAAATAAATTACAACATAAGAAAAGACATAAATCTAATCTCTTCATGTTTCCTCTCCAAGGCTGGATCTGCTGCCATCAATATTGACCAAACAGCAAGCCCATTTTTTACAAGGTACCTGATTGATGAACACACCAGTCAGCAACACAAGAATAGTTTATATCCTTACTAGTATGCTTTCTTAAGTTTCCCAGTGGGTTCATACACTAGTCGTCTAGTCTGTTTGGTATGAAAAAGCTTTCTATATAACATATATATATATAATCTCTTGATAAAGTTGTATGCAATGAGTATCTAATGAATGAGAGTAAACATTCATTTACGCTATCAATCTTTTTCAGCTCTATGTTTTGCATCAGTCATATATGGAGATATATGCTAATCATAACAACCACTAAAGTTATAACTCGATGAACAACATGAGTATTAATCAAGTATAACTAGAGAACAAGAAATAATAGAGAAAGAAAAGAATAGTTACCGTCTTTTGCATATACCCAGACTCCGCAAACAGCAACAAGAGACAGTCACAATATACCAGAATTCCAACTCAATCACCAAGATAATGATAAATGTAAGTAAAGTCATAATACATATATACCATAATAGGACATCATTTTCAGCAAAGCAACATCGTCTTTCTCCTTTGCAGCTTCACGAAACTGTGCATTATTACAAATTTATAATATGTAAGTACAGAACATCAAGTACACCAAGGAATTATGATCGATAACAAAGTTTTAGCAAATATGTAAACATATAAAATGGATGAAAAGAAACTATATGGAGCAACATTCATGAACAAAAGAACCAGAGATATGATTAACCTATCTTGCCCATTCTTGATGTCTGGTCCTATAGAGATAATTTTGAACTACCACCACTCCATTGAAATCTGTATGCATAAAAGAAAGATATCATCCTTATAAGCAAATAAATGCCACCAAGGAACCTATCCTAATGAAAACTATAATCCAAATACTGAAAGGAAACGTGAACATAGAATTTAATCAAATAATTCAACGCCAGAGCCAGATTCGATTAGAGGATTCCAGATGAGTTTTGAACATACACCAATTGTACAATTAAGATATGCATGAACAGAAATCAAATAACTAGATTGCATACCTTTACCAACTTGGCGGGTAGGATTTGCCGGTCGCTGGATCGGGTTCTCCCAATTTATCAGCTCCTTGGTCAACCTAACGCGCTTTTCTGGTTCATTCGGGTCGGGTTTACTCGCTTCGGCCGGTCGCTTTTCAGGATCCATCACCTGGCCGGAGGCTTGTCGGTCAGGTATGATGATACTCATGGTTGGATGATGATCAGACTAGAGAAAAAGACTCAGAAACTGGAAAAGTTTGAGATGGCGGCGGGCGATGAGATGAAGACCTGTGGTATGTTGATTGGGTTCAAGCTGATCTGGAATGACCGCAGATCTGCAAAGACAAATCGAGACGATGGATGGTTAATTGTATAGAGATCGAGACAGTGATGGGGGTTCGAGTTACCTTGGGCGTTTGGTTGAGGCAGAGCGTTGGGCAGCCATGGATGGGAGATTCAGAGCAGGCAGGGCCGGCGTTTTCTATCTTTCAACCCGAGATCTGAGAGAGATAAAAAGAGAAAAAAAAACTGTTTTCTATCATTCAACGCGCGCTTGAGTTGAGGCTTCAAAATTTTTAAGGGCAGGAGGACATTTGAGCCAAAATTGAGAAGAATTTAGCGGCAAACTTGAATTTTCAGCCAAAATTGAGAAACAAGTTTTTTTTTTTTCTTAGTACCTATTTATTCCCTATATTATTTTTATTTTTTTCTTTAAAAGAAATCTTTATAAATAAGAGCTCAATAATCTTTATAATTTTTATTGATGAGATCGAAATCTTTTTAAGAGTAATTTTATTTTTTGAATTTTAGTCATTATATAGAACTCCAACATGACTACTATTGTGGTATAACTTGTTTAGTTTGTGAAACAACTATATCTTGTTGTGGTATAACTTGTTTAGTAGGTTTTATATAAATGTATATCTTTGTGAAACAACTATATCTTGCAAATAGAGTTTTGAAAAATCGGCCGCATGATGTGAGAGGTACAATGTAATACGCATATGGTAGAAAAATCACATATTTTCGATAATGTTTGGACCCCGATCAAGCCGGTCAATCTTATTTACGCTTATTCTCTTTTATGGAGAGCCTTATCGTCGGGAGGTAAACTTTCTCAAATTTTTACATGGGCTGCTACAACTCATCTACGTGAGAGTGTGTGTGCAAAATAATCAACCAAAATATTTCAAAAAGGGGTAGATGAGAACGTTTTCATATGATAAAGGACGTTAATTTAGGGTTGACCGTGCAGATCAAGACCTAAACGTTATCAAAAATAGGTGAATTTTTTTTCAATAGCCATATTTAATTACACTGATCACATCAGACGGTCAAAATTTAATTTTATGAATTTTAGTCATAGGAACTTCAACATGCCTACTAGTGTGGTATGACTTGTTTAGTAGGTTTAATGCAAGTGTACATCTTTGTGAAACAACTATATTTTTCAAATAGAATTTTGAAAAATTGGCTGTAGGATGTGAGAGTTATAGTGAAATAAGGCTATGACAGAAAAATCACAGATTTTCGATAACGTTTAGGCCCTGATCAAGGCGGTCAACCATATTTACGTTTATTCATTCCTATGGGGAGCCTTATCGTCAGAAGGTAAACTTCCTCATATTTTACATGGGCTGCTACATCTCATCTACGTGAGAGTGTGTGCAGAATAATCAACCAAAATATGTCAAAAGGTGGTAGGTGAGAATGTTTTTTGTGATAACGGACGTTAATTTAGGGTTAACCGTGCTGATCAAGACCTAAACGTTATTAAAAATAGGTAAATTTTTTTCAATAGCCATATTTAATTACACTGATCACATCAGACGGTCAAAATTTATTTTATGTTCTAGGATATTCTGTATCTTTCTAGATATTTTTTATGTGTGCCTTGGCCTTATGCCAATAGGATATGTAGTTAGACTAGATCTATGTATTCATATCTTTACCATATTGGTATTGTGTAATTCCCTATATAAAGGGCACCTATCAATGAATAAGATGATGATTCTCTTGCTATCTCTTTGTCTCTACACTTTATCCTTATCACGTTATCATGCACTTTGTTCTAACCCTAGAGCCAATAGCCCACCATTTGTTTTCCAAAACCCTAAAATCGGGCAGCCTTGTTTTTCCTAATTTCTCACTAAAATTCCGACTTCCCTCCGCCGGAATCTTATATCCCCAGAAAGCTCTCTCCGTCCCGGATCCAACGCTGCCGGCCTCACCCTGAGAACTGGCCGGAAAGTCTCGAACCGGCTGCCGGAAGATTCCAGACCGCCGTCACTACCGACCACCGGTTCACCACCTTCCCTTGCTCCGATCAACCTGAATTTTTGACAGAAGCTTCCTCATCCATAGCTGCTCCTCCTATCAAAATTTCAGCCTGAAATTCGAAGTAGAAGTGGGCAAAACGTTGTTTCTCCTCTCGGCCACCGCCGTCCGCTCCGCTGCTTTCTTTTCATCCGATCAAGCATCCAAGTGTTTACGGTTTGTTTATTTTACAGCCCTAAAACTCTTCCAAGTTCAATAACCTCGGGGGAGATAAAGTGCTTTCTCCTCTTCTTCTACTTTATTCTATGCTTGGGTCAGTGTATTTGCAGGTACCAGAAATCCGAAATTTTATTCGCGGGTCAAGAGTGTGTTTGATCACTTTTGTTTCCTAGTCCGGGTTGTGTATGATCAACCCCGACCTATCACCGGATTGTGTTTGATCAATCCGAGGCCTTTTTCCGAATTGTGTTTGATCAATTCACGGCTTTTCCGGATTGTGTATGATCAATCCGAATGATAAACCATTAAAAGCATCGTTTGTGACCTCTATCGAGTCTCATAACAGCTTGGTTTTGTATGCAAGAGCAATGTAACATTCTGCTCCTTTGAGTTTTGACGTACTAGATGCCTAAGGCGGATCTTCGCTTGGTATATGTGAAACCTTTCATTGGAAAGGATTAAACCATATGTTTTGACCCCCAGGCTAACAAGCCTAGATGCCGAGATTTCACATCTCATGCGCTCAAAGTCTTTGAAGCGCCACATCGACAAAAGCATTTAATGGAAATCTGTCTAAAAAGTAATGACCACAAAGTACTGTGGAATGCACTCATGGAGCGTTTCTCGAAACGTTCATATAACTCTACTTGTTGAGTTATTAGTCAAGTGGATTGCTTACCACCTTAATTGACTGCATATTGTCGATGATCTTTTGTGGCATCATGATCCATAATCTTTAGCGGATTCGATCATCATCAAGTTCTCTAGGTCCTCCAAGTTGGTGTGGAATTACCAACGAGACTTGATTTTGATCATACAAACGGGAATTGTATATACGCTAATGTGATAAACTTATTTGGGATTATCCCTTAATGTGGGGACAACAATATGGGTCATGGCAATGGCAGAAAATGTCGTGCCGATGTATAGAAAAGAGGGGGAGGTGTCGCCGGCTCTAATAGCGACACTCCCGGTCTAGACACTATTTTGTCAAAACTACTCACGTCAGCTCATGACAATGCAACCGTTGTGGATCTTCGGATCACTGGTTCAAGATTGTCAAACTCCTTTAAATTGTGAATGCATACAAAAAGGTATGGAAAATCAATATGAGGACAAGAACGTCATCCTCATGATCGCGAATATCAAAGATTCGGATCCTGCTCTAGCTACCCATGACTTTGACGTCATCGGCTAGACATTGATTTTCGTTCCAAGCTTTATGTACTAAGGCGTTGTATCGACGTCCTTCGTCTATTTGAGATCGCGATGTACTCACATTAGCAATAATGAATGCCTTGAGAATTTTTTTGAAGTGAAACTATTCTCCTCTTATGGTTCATATTGATTTACAATCAAGATGTACACTTACATCGTCCTTAGAGACATGGCATATTGTGCCGATTTTGGTCCCTTCTTTTGAAAGTGACTCATGGCACTGCATCCTCAAAGAGGATCGCCCACGTGTTTCCGGTTAATTGTTCAACTAGGCTCATCCAAGCTCAGTGTGATGTCTTAGAATAGTCCGAAATTAAGGAGATAGTGGTTTTAAGTGTGTCTCGCACTACCGACCCTCCACGGACATGCCTGGTCATACTGACTTGGAGTTACCGAAACTTTTGATTTTAGATCCCCCTACACTATTAAACAAGTTGCCGTTTTGCAAAAGACGTTGAAGACTTATCAAAGCTGGAAAATTATCATCATGATCGGATCCTCTAGGTCCTCTGAGTTAGTTTATGTTCATGTCAGGGAGCTTTTGCTAACTAGTCATGGAGTTTACGACCTTAGAACGACCGAAAGGAATTGGTTTTGATCATACACACGTCACTTTTTGCTAAGGCAAAAGCCTACACGCCACCTGCAAGCTTCATAGCTTCGCACATGCCAATTTGCGAAAAACAGCAATCTATCTCTTTTGGACAGTCAACTTCATTTGAGCTTTGTGAACAGCTCCGGATGAACCAGACAGTAAGCTTTATATTATTGGAAAGCTCTACGAGTCTAATTTTCAGAACTTTTCGCGGTTTGTCCATATCTATTTTAACGACGAAGTTATGGCTGTTTTAGTACGTAAAAGTCATTCTGCACGGAAATTTTTATGCACTCTCGGGATTGCAGTTTTTCGTAGCTTCTTTCAATCCTTCTAAATAGTTCAAGTGGAACTATTTACTCACCTATCTACTCCTTGTAGATATGTCTCATAGAGACATTGAGTGCTTCGCAGATAGTGGAACTATCCACAACATTCTAAGGAACCATGTTAAGTTTTAAAGACATTCCTGGTAATGGTTTTCATTTGAAAACACATTGTGAGAATGAACAAGAATTCTTTTGTATATACCTCCTCATGAATGCAAACTGAAGCGCATCTTGGAGAATTATGAGTCAATATAGTGGACTGTATGTCACTACGATTCGAATATCGAATCCCATGTTGTCGCCAAACATGATATTTGGGACACCGACTCATATAGGCTTTGGTTTGACCAAATTGATCAACCTGAAAGAGATATAATGGTCCAAATTTTGAGAAATTCTCACGGACATCCATTCTTCCACTCAAAATGAAGACATTCGAGATCTAGCATCTCCATGAAGCATGGTGGTGACCCGGGCGACATTGACGTCACCGAAACATGACTCCAACTTCCTAGAGGTCGTCCGGTCAATTCCTCAAGCAATTGAGGTGCACCGGCCTTCCCTCAATGTCGCACTGGCCTCCTGCAATGCTCATTTCTTGTTTTGAACGCCTATTCTTTAGCTAAATTAGGAGTGAGACCCTCCTACGCTAAATGACACAAAAGTGAACATTCTATTCTTACATCAAACTATGTAGATAGATACAACCAACTTGCGGACACATTTTTATGCTTTATGGTGTTGGTTAAAGTGTTAACACACTGGTCACGTGTTACACTATTATCTACTGCTTATGCTGCTTACACTTCTACGGGCTCACTACCCATTCTTTAAAGAAGTTTATCGGGATGTAAGTTGAAGTGTCATGTACCCATGTTCACACGCAATACGGTCTCACCGAGGCTACGACTAAGCAACTTTAGCTTGTCGCTGATAGGAGCACAAAGTGTGACGTTCTTAATATGTTTATACCCTTTATTTACCCTTTGTTATCTCCTATTTAGTTGTTTTAGCTTTATATTTGTGTTTAGTATAGAATAATTGCTTAATTTAGAAATATGTAGTTTTTAGTGTTAGAACACATAATAATTTCGGAATTGAAGAATTTGGTGTTAAAATTGTGCTAAGTGTTGGAAATCCTTGTTTACTCAGGATTCCTGTCTTGATTAGGATTCCATCTTTCCTCTTTCCTAGTTTCTAATTTTCTTATTTCTATTTCAGGAAAGTCTAAACCCGTGTTGATTAGGAAATGTTTTCCTGACTCATGAGGGAAAGGTGGCCGGCAGCTAGGAGTCCTGCTTGAGCTAGGAGAAGTACAAATCCAAGAAGAAGAAGGAAAAGAAGCCGTGCGGCATAAAGAGAGAAGTATTCTAAGTTCAAGATGGTTTTTTCATTCCTTTATGCATGAGGATTCCTTGAAGAACAAGAGAAGAAATTAAATCCAACTTGGACTTGGTTTTGCCGATTCAATAGGATTCCTTGTGCTCGAAGAATTCTTGGAGATCAAGACTTGTTACTCTATAAATAGGGCACGGCATGGCAGCAATAATAATCATCAACCTGTGCAAATAACACCAAAGCCTTTGCCGAAACTCCATCAAACCTCCAAACACCACAATCCGATCCCACCTTCAGCATTTGTCCAAAGCAAGTAGCCTAGGATTCCGCTCACTCAAAGAATAGAACAAGTAGGGATATTCTAAGAGTGTATTTCATCTTCTATTTTCGGATTGCTATGTGTTTGTTCTTGTTTTTGTTTGTTTTAGGTTTTTGCTTAAGTATGTTTCGATTCTTGTCTATGAGATAGAAGTACTTTTGAACCATGTTTTGAATTAAAGTTTTCAATTTTTAATCAATGATTTTAGGTTTTATGCCGTGAGTTTTATGTCTAAAATACTTTAAGATTTTCGGTGCATTCTTATATTATCATGTGTAGTTGATACAAGTAGTTGATATTGCATGTGTTAATCATCCAAAGTTCGACTTTGATACAAGTAGTTGATAAGTTGCATTGTCTTTGTTATTTCACCGATTTTCTACCTATGTTTGATTTGGACTTGTGCTTAAACACATCGATTCTTTATGTGATACGTAATTGCATGATTAGTTTATGTGTGTGACCTATAAGTAGAGCACGTAGCCAAGTTTGTTGTGTCGCGATGTTGAATGAAACCCGTAGTCTAATTCTAAGTTGGTCTATGTCATAGGAACCACGTAGGAACTTATGTGCATATCAAATTTAGGTTGTATATTTGCTCACGGTGTAGACTTAAATGAGATTAGAGATTGTCTTCTTTATTTTTACATGGTTGTTTGGTTGAGTTTGCATGATTGTTGGTTGATCACATGTATATATGTATAGAAGTAATTTAGGATTTATTTTCAATGTTTATTCCGAAATTATCAAACTTTTAAACCCTATATGCTTATTTCGATATTTTTATTAGATTAGATGGATCTACCTTGTAGTTGGATCCCCGGTTTAAAACGATCCTTGCTTGCTTTATACTACGATTGATTTGTTGACAGGGTTAATTGATGCGTGTGCAAATACGTCTTATCAGTCGCTCGAACATTATTGATGCGCACCAATCTTTCTATTGCGTCTTGAGGCTATGCAATATTTGCATACAGCTTTACTATTCATCTACGACCCACCATCATTAAATTTTGTTGCACTACAGCTCGTGACTGTGTACCAGGATTGACACAAAATTACAATCCTTGAGCTCGGCAGGATTGAAACGGATCTTCAATCCTTGAGCTCGGCTAGATATTATTTCTAGGTGCCAAATCGCATTGCCACTGCGTATAATGATGGGTCATTTGAGATGAATAACTTTAGGTTGGATATGAACCTCCACCTATAATCCGCATATGTAGAAACCTTGTCAGGCGATCTCATTCACCGCTAAATTGTGGATTGTCACTTTGATGAGACAATATTCCCGCCGTTAGGGGGAGATAAGAACACAAGTGTTCAAGTGGAACGACGTGAATTGTCGTGGTTTGTCCCCACTAAGTCTCATCTTGATCTCAAATGCTTAAAGTGTTAAAGTGACGAGATCACATGCTGCAAATATGTCTGCAAGGATTGATGTCCTACAAAAGGACATGGCGCGACCAAAAGAAGTTGGTCTTGGCACCATCACCATGGATGGTGATATGGTGACGCCATATGATGGCAAAATTGGTGTCACAAGGCCGTGTGGCTCCCTAAAAGGAGGGAGGCCCTTAGGTTCGATATTTTCTCGTACTAGAAAGAAAACGAGCTTGGCACAACCTGATCCATTGATCAGTGATACTCAAATCCGTCTCATAAAGTCTGAATTGTGATTATCGTTGGAGGACGCCTCAATGTCAAATCCAATCCATATAGAGATCTCTACAATTACACTAGTGTACATGAGAACGTGGGATAATGAGTCTACTATCGAACCACCATTCGTTGATGGATATCAACTTAGTTGATTGGCCTAATGGAAAGATGCGATCCAGCATTAACAAGAGATAGGTCCTTGGGCATGTGATGCCGACACCGCAAGCTAAACTCTATCAACTATACCTTTGTTAGATAGTGTAGTGAGAACAAGAACTTAGACTCACCTTATGGTGCAAGGTCTCTCACTAACACGCAATGAGATCGACTACGATGAGATATGCTCTCGTAATGGATGTCATTGAACTCCACTACTTTGTCAATTTGGTAGTTTCCGAATAACTGAACATGCAGCCTATGAATGTGGTCATAATAACATCTCTATGGGATCAGAGATATACATGAAGATCTTAAACAGACTTCATTCATCTGAATCAAGTGGCTCCAGACCACAAGAGCACGCGTTTGCTAAAGGTATTGGAACGCACATGAACTCTACTTGATTTGGAAAGGATATGGTGAATTATGCCTTTGCGTGTTCATTCTGGATTTACATGGACTCTTGATAGATCAAGAGATGCCAATATGTATCAACATCTGAAGAAAAAGATCTTGGGAAGACATGGTCTCGATAAGGCACTCGATGACTGTATTGATAATGACTTTCCATCAATCAGCTTAGGCGCTCTATAACTAGTGAGGCCTACATATACTCCCATGATTAGTCAAGGTCTTTGCTCTAAAGAGAGATCCGTTGTTTTGTCTAAAGCAAGATGACAAATATGTGTTAAGAGATGGAGTTCCCATCTAAGTACAATAAGATGCATCAATGTACTCAACACAATACGAAAGACTTGACTTCTCATTCGCTATGAAAAGTTGTAAAGCTAAGTGTAGCTATGTGCCCATGCAATGCCAATGTAATGGCAGTAACTCCTTTTTCAATACTGAATGGTATGAAAGGTTGAGGCTTATTCTATCCCTACATAAGAAAGACACATCAATAGCGAAATTAGAATCTACCAAGTTTCATAGGTCAACTTCCACGAGACCTACAGGACATCTCACTCACTGAAAAATGGTGAAATTGGTACCATTGGAAAGGCCTATGTGTCTACTTTCCAGGACACCAACCATTTGATCATACCTGTCATATTGAGTGAGTTATGGCCGTTTTTGTAAAGTAAGACGAATCTGTCCCAGAATCTGATTTTGGCAAAATAGTCAACTTCGATGGGACTTTGTGAATAGCTCCTGACGAATCAGAATGTGTGTAATATACAGTTGGAAAGCTAAATGAGTCTAGTTTCCAAAACCTTTTACGGTTCGTTCATTTGTATTTCCTAGAAGAAGTTACAACTGTTCTAGTAACTGAAGGTCATGCTGCGCGGAAATCTGATTTCCTGCACGAACTTATGTTTTGAGTTCACAAGCGGCCTTCTCCTCAAGATCTAAGTGTAAAATATCATTTGAGGACAATACGGCATGATTTAGTTAATCATTTTCTAATGCCACATTTGAAGACATGTTAAAGAGCATTGACATGCTAAGTTGTTGAAACTTCCGTGAGTAGTAAGAATCAGGAAGAGCCCTATGATTGATGTAAAGATCAGGGGGAGGTGCGAACTTCAGGGGGAGTCTAGCACATACATACATGTCACTATCAAATGTGAAGGGTGCGTTGTACTCTTTTTCTCCTACAATCAAGGTTCAGTTTTTCTCCCACATGGTTTTTGTGACTTGACGAGGTTTTTGACGAGACAACATATCAGCACCATCGGCATATCAGCGAGCGACACAAGGGGGAGTGTTCTAGGATATTCTGTATCTTTTTAGATATTCTTTATGTGTGCCTTGGTCTTATGCCAATAGGATATGTAGTTAGATTAGATCTATGTATTCATATCCTTACCATATTGGTATTGTGTAATTCCCTATATAAAGGCACCTATCAATGAATAAGATGATGATTCTTTTGCTATCTCTTTGTCTCTACACTTTATCCTTCATCATTTTATGAATTTTAGTCATAGGAACCCCAACGTGACTACTACGTGATATAAATTGTTTAGTATGTTTAATACAAGTGTACATCTTTGTGAAACAATTATATCTTGCAAATAGAATTTTGAAAAATTGGCTGTATGATATGAGAGGTATAGTGAAATGCGGTTGTGGTAGAAAAAATCACATATTTTCGATAATGTTTGGGCCCCGATCAAGGCAAATGGTCCTCCCTATTTCGCTTTTAAAAAAATGTATTATTATATAATAGATGTGTACTCTTCTATTCTTTTTAGCAACGCCTATACTTTGTTGCTTCAAATGATCAAGCACTATTTTTGAAGTGAAATTTAGTTTTTTTGTCCTTAAATTTGGTTATACTTTAGTAATATTGAATATATATATATATATATGTATATTTTTATATATTTCCGACAACTTATTATGTGTGGTCGGAATTAAACCTTTTATTTTTTGACGACTTTACGACAAAAGAAAATCTCGTTGGAAAATGATCATTTATTTTCCGACCACATTAGACCTCGTCGGTAAAATAATTAGCGGGAATTTTTGCCGCCAAATTATAATTATTTCCGACGACCTTTTCTGACAGATTGATTTTCGTTAGAAATAATTTTCATTAAAAAATTATATTTCCGACCATTTCCGACGACTCGTCGGAAATTGCGTTATTTTCAACCAATAATTTGTTTGGTCGGAAAATGTTCGTCGAAAAAAGGATATGTGTTGTAGTGTAAGGCACTTTAGCCGACGAAATTTCAATTTCGTCGGCTAAAGTGCACAGACTAAAGCTGACGAAAAAATTTATTTAGGCGACGAAATTTTAATTTTGTCGGCTAAAGTTGACCACAGCCGACGAAAATTTAAATTAGCAGACGAAGAGAAATTTCGTCGGCTAACGTGGACTTTAGCCGACGAAAAAATGGTTCGTCGGCCTGGTTTTTTTATTTTCGTCGGCTAAAACCTTTCTTGTGGTAGTGATATATTAGGAAACTTGTATTAGCTTGTTCTGGTCAAGAGGAGAAAGTTTAATACCATACGAAATTCCTTTCATGCATTGACGTACAGAACACCATATCCTAGCCAAATCCTCTGCCTATATATATACCATTTATCGCTCTCAGCAAGTCCCCACTCAAGATGCGTCTTGAACGGGAACTTGGGGGGACTTGTAGTCGGTTGTGCATGAAACAACCTCCCAACCCCGTAAACCAGCAGGCATTCCACCATAATTGAGGCCGTCCCGAAGTGCTCAGCCGTAAGTAGGACGGGCCGGGCTGGGATTGGCCTCGGAGGCCGCATTGGGCCGGGAGCGATTTCAGAAGGCATAAGGGAGTTGGGTATGTAAGTATCAGCAAAGGCAGCTGTCCCACATCGGTTTTCCAGTAGAGAGAATTCACTCTGGGCCATAAATATGCCCAGCCCATCAGCTTGTCAGGTATCATTGATTGCCCTCAATAATTACTCTCGACCATAACATACTGACTTAAGCTTCGGAGGAGGAAAGACCGGAAGCCCCCGGTCACCTTTGTTATTGCAGGACAACGGAAGGATAGTCGATCATCTACCAGTCACGCCCTCAGTTTCTACGAGCTCGTCCGGGATTATGTAGAAACAATACCTAACTCGTTAACCACTCTAAAACGCCTCCAGAGTGGTCATTGTCCAGCTTCCTCAAAGACTCGTATTACCTCTTTAAGAATTAATAGTACTGCTTTAAGAACTCATGTGATAATTAATAATATTCACAACTTTAAGGACTCATTTACATCTTCAAAGACTAATATTATCACTTCGAGGACTTATTTTATAACTTTAAGACAATGTTGATGCATGTCATACATTAACACATTGTAAAATTTGCCTATTGAGAGATGTTTTTACTCCGATGTTTGTTGAGAGATGTCCTTACTTCGTCTCTCAAATCAAAAGGTCTGTGAATTTAACCAAAAGACCCACAAAAATCAACAATAGCTACCAGTAATCGAAAGATGGATTTCAGCCCCAGAGCAAGACGTCCTTACTCCCGCGAGCCTGCTAGCTAAAGAGAGGGTCAAAGCCGCCGCGAGGATGCCGGAGGCGGAGGTAAGTTCTAGGCTTTATTAAGGGAAATAACACCAAACCTTCCAACTAAAACCAATTATATAAAAAACTAACGAAAACAAAACTTCGGTAGACCAGAACAGTCATTACATTGTGCCTGAATAAAGGATGGAGGCAAATCCCACCAAAGTATTAGCCACATGATTACATTCACGAAAAATATGCGAAGATTTGAAATGCATTTACCCCATTCTATAGGAAGCTTCCAAGGGACCAACTGAAGAGAGCGAATGAAGTCAAAAACCATAAAGGATTTAAACTTCAATCAGCATTGACGGATTTCAAATTTAGGTATCAGTGTTCCACATCTATGCTGTAACTAACTTGACCACCTGAGTGGTGGTTAACTTTTGTTTTTTCATTAGCTAAATATCATTAAAAATTGGTTTAATTGTAACTTAATTCTATCATCCGACTACTGAGAGAGCATCTGTATATTATGTTTGGACCTCAATTCCCCCTCTTCCCCTAAAGTCCAAACCCAACTTTCAAATCCTGTTCCTGCCAGTGATAAAAAAAAGAAAAAAAAAAAAAAAAAAAAGGACGACGAAGGACATATGTACATAATCCAGAACCTATTTGTGTGCATAGTCACATTCCGACGACGAAGGACCCATGTACATAATCCAGAACCTATTTGTGTGCATAGTCACATTCCGACGACTCATTTTATTAAGCTCTTTCGGTTCTAGTGACCGGTGATGTCAGCTTAATAATTTGGACATTCTAATTGCATCACCCAATACGTCACCAGTCACCACCACTTCGACACCGAATTTTCCTCACCAAGTACGTCACCCCAGCCCAAAATCTAAAATCTCCTTCCTCTCTATATATAGCAGTTAACTCCATAGAAGGGAGCGCTCACTCTTCCATATATATATGTCTGTCTCTCACATTGTACTACTAGAACTGCAATAATCTAGCTTCTACATCAAAATCGTCAGTTAAGAATCTGCCACAGAGAAAATGGTGATGTCTATTGAGCAAGAACACCCCAAGAAGGCATCTGGATGGGCTGCAAGAGATTCATCTGGTGTTCTCTCTCCCTTCAGTTTCTCCAGAAGGTACATTGGCAGCTAGTATAACATGTTCTTCCTCTTCGCATTCACAATAATACATTTGTTCTGTGTTTCTAAAGTTGATACAATGATTACAGGGAAACCGGAGAGCAAGACGTGACGTTCAAAGTGTTGTACTGTGGGATTTGCCATTCGGACCTTCACATGGTCAAGAATGAATGGGGCTTCTCTACCTATCCTCTGGTTCCAGGGTACGATAGCTTTTTCATTACTACCAGGACATGCACTCTTTACTAGTGTAATCAGTAATCTAATCTGAGCACAATTTGGCAATGCAGGCATGAGATTGTTGGTGAAGTGACGGAAGTAGGAAGCAATGTACAAAAATTCAGAGTTGGAGACAGAGTCGGTGTTGGATGCATTGTGGGATCTTGCCGATCTTGTGAAAATTGTACCGACCACCTTGAGAACTACTGCCCCAAGCAGATACTCACTTACGGTGCCAAGTACTACGACGGAACCACCACCTATGGCGGTTACTCTGACATTATGGTGGCCGATGAACACTTCATAGTCCGCATCCCAGACAGCCTGCCTCTTGATGGTGCTGCGCCGCTCCTATGTGCCGGGATTACAACCTATAGCCCCTTGAGATATTTCGGACTTGACAAGCCCGGCATGCATGTAGGTGTGGTCGGCCTTGGCGGTTTAGGTCACGTCGCCGTGAAGTTTGCCAAGGCTATGGGAGTGAAGGTTACAGTGATCAGTACGTCCCCTAAGAAAGAGGAGGAGGCTCTTAAACACCTAGGAGCTGACTCGTTTTTGGTTAGTCGTGATCAAGATCAAATGCAGGTAATTTTTCTTACTTGTTTCACCTTTTACGGGTATTATACACAACGAACAAATCACTTAATGCATGTTTGTTCCGTTGATTACTTTGCAGGCTGCCACTGGTACCATGGATGGGATCATTGACACAGTTTCTGCACAACATCCTCTTCAGCCTTTGATTGGTTTGTTGAAGTCTCATGGAAAGCTTGTTATGGTTGGTGCACCAGAGAAGCCTCTTGAACTTCCAGTTTTTCCTTTACTCATGGGTAAGCATGTAATTAGAGTAGTGAGCTTTACCTGTTATCTTCTATGCGCGTTGTTGGGTTATTAACAGAGTTTAATGTTCGTCTTAACAGGAAGAAAGATGGTAGCTGGTAGCGGCATTGGGGGTATGAAGGAGACACAAGAGATGATAGATTTTGCAGCCAAGCACAACATAACAGCAGACATCGAAGTCATACCAATCGACTACTTGAACACTGCTATGGAGCGTCTAGTCAAAGCAGATGTCAGATATCGTTTTGTCATCGACATTGGAAACACATTGAAGGCTAGCTCTTAACTTCTGCAATCCAGACTGGATCAATGAAGAAACAAGAACAGAAACTGAGACTGATTTAGTGTCATACTCGGTGTCGGTTTTCCTTGTAGCATTTTTTGTTGTTTGCTACATGAATAATGATCACATGAACAACTGCCTTCTGTGATGATTTGATAATAAAATAATACATGAACAATGATACTGCCTTCTTTTGTAATGTTTTTTGCTATATAATCACTTAAAATTATTTTATATCTCTAATCCCTACTGCTATTGCAAATTCATCAAAAACCAAAATTAAGAACTGAAAACTTAGATCTGGTACAAACACACATGAAGTTATCTAAAATGATGGTCGACTTTCATATTTAACTCTAAAGGTTGGAATTCCTTCTCTATCACAATGTCAAAAACTAAAAATCAAGATATCCAGTCTTAGAGGACCCAGAACAACTACCAGAAGTGCCATATGAACTCCCACTAGAACCATCCACAGGGGCCTGATTTAGACATTCTAAAACCAAAAACCTCCGCTTTTGCAGCTTTATTGAGAAGGTTGTTGCATCAAGAATGACAGGAACCTGTGTAAGTAGAAATTATGAATGACAAAAAAAAACATATGAAGCATACTAGCATAGTATACGCACTCAAGGTTCCTTGCCAATAAGAAGTATATTAAACTGGACCAACTTCTATAGATGTGGTAACCATACTATTAACGTGTATAGCATTAACTACTCAATAGGTAACAGAAGTAGTGGTATTTCATTAACTGTACTGACAGATTAAATGATCTCTAAGGATGACCAAGCATCGGTCATGAAGTTGCATATCTGCAAATTCGTATGAAGCTAGCAGAAATGGTAACTTTTGTACCAACTCCATGCGAAAATTCAATCAGTTTTAGATTTGGGTAAAGCAAAGTTTTGCACTACCTGCGTGTTAATTTGTGCAACTTTCTGCACATTAAGAAGGCCAACCATGTCCTGGTAACCAGTAAGGAGGGTTGCCAATTCCTTGTCCTCATCTGAATCAATCATTCATGACAGGTTAGTATTGATAGAACAAAACAAATAAATTGCGAGACCAATGTGAAAGCTGATATATACCTGGAAGCGCTTTAACTGACAGCAAGGCATCCGCCATGTGCTGCCATCTTGTAGAGGAGGATGATGAAAGAAGACTAGGCGGAAATGTCACAACAGCAACTGCATTTGAAGATCGTAGCATGCTTTTCAGAGATCTAAGTAAGGAAAGCATGTCCCATTCCTGCAATGCAACAGTATTACACTCGACTCAGTAATACAATACATTGATTCGAGTAAGGAAAAGACATAAACAACCATAAAAAAACAGCAAAACAGCAGATAATAGAAATAAGCAGCTGCAAAACCGAGACTCGGAATAGCAGTTGAAGACCAAATAACAATTACCACTCACCAGGTTGGAATATCCACACTGTGGAGCACAGAATGATTGAATGGCAATTCGACCAACACAAGAAATGTTGCTGTCATTTCTGTAGAACAGTCAAAGCAGGTAAAAACATGATAACAACTACAAAATTAAGATTAAAGAATAAACAAATCAAAACTATCCGCCAGAATATGGCAACTCAAGTACTTCTTAAGCATGGACTAATTTCAGTTTTTAATCACCTATGTATTACAAGGGAGTTAGGACAACTCAAATTCAGATATGAATCATGAAATATCAGACAAGAACCATTATAAGCATCAATCCCACTAATAAAGATAAACCATTATACGCATAGTTTTGAGACAAATTAATCATTTAAAATTCAAATTCACCAAATGTAGTCTTCATAATGCACTAAAGAACCTAGCTTGACATTGAGAAAAACCAATGATATTCAAATCAGCATATACATTTACTAACCAGACAAAGATATGTGTAAAATTTTAGGCAGGTAAGAATCAAGATTAGAATACCATACCTTGGAAATTGTGATAAAAAAGTAGCACAACGGTCATGAAGTGTGACAAGATTCGGAGAATCGAGAATGCTAGCACAATCTATTCGCTTGCCCGTTAGAAACTGCCTCTCCAAGGGCTTCCGCAAGTCAAAGTTGTTGCAGAACTCATGTTTCCCATCTGGACAATGATAGCATAACAAATTACTCTTGAAATCAAAATCAGCTATGTGCCAAAGAGACCAGTTTCATAAGAATCAAGACCATTGAAAGCTTACTTTGACTATCGAAACCCTGCTGATTTTCACCAAAATACTTCTTATATTGCCAAGCTATCCTTAACCCTTTCTCCTGAAAATTATGATAACACAGTATTTTGTTGTATGCTCAATTTCTCACCTTATAAACCCACTTAAACTTGACAAGAGGAAAACCTGATCAGGGTCTCGATGACTAGACTTTTCGTCTTTGGGTACGGCTGGACTAGGCAAAGTACCAAGAAACTGTCTTGGATCCTTGGCTGGGCTTGCATAGAGAAGAGGCTGGCTGTGAACAAGTCCTTGAGACATGAAATTCCTAAGCAAAAGCATATGATGAGGTGCTTCTGCATCTTCCATCACCATGACTAGGCTTCCTAAAGCAAAACCACCCCCTAAAATTTCTGCATATCAAAGACGATCAAATTGAAACCGCTATAAATGAAGAATGAAGAATGTTTTCCAAGAATTTAATAGTAAGAAGATTACTGTCAAGGTCTGGAATCCCGGATGAAACAAACATTGTGCCATTGGGTCCATGCTTGAGTCCTGGGATTGGAGGTGAGCTTGCACCCGAAAAATTGCGAGAGAAGCTACTCGTCCGAGTCTTGGTTGCAGCCATGGCTGCCAAAACACTCTCCAAAAGTCTGGATCCAATCAAACAGGAACAAAGCCTGCACCTTTTCCTGATTAACAGAAGCCCTGCACCCAATTTGCAATTTATAAAACTCACAATTTCCCATAACACAAGTAACAGAGCGACGACCGGTGAGTTGAGCCCAAGTGAAAGCATTAGCCATAGATAAAGTAAAACTGAAAAAAATCTGGTGTCTTCATGGAAAGTTTGAAGGGTGTAAAACAAACCTGAATTGGGTTAAAGCTGTGGAAGTAGCGTTAGGAGTGTATGAGCCAGAGAATCTATGCGCGACGGTAATACTGCACCGTCCGGTCAGCTCTGGATTCTATGTCGTTGTTTCTGAAATAAAACATGGTGTTATTGAGTGGGCTTAGTTTTTGTATCTGGGCTTGTGCCATTGAGGCCGAAGTTCGTTTCACTTGTGTGTGTGGGCCGGGGGGGGGAATGAAAATAATATCACATCGGAGATCGAAATTGTTCCGATAGATTATGTGTACGCTGCATTTGAACGCACTAGCCTTCTTGCACGAACCACTTTTCAATCGTTTATTATGTTAGTGGAGTTTTATGACGTATCATATAGTTTCAACCCCTCAGTTACATAAGCCACTTCAGCAATAACTATCAAATTAACAAATTATAACGGAATGAATAGAAAGTCATCTGTGTGCGGCATGTAAACGACATCATGTGGATAATAAGACGGTAAGATCTATGACTTTTTTAGACATACAGAAGGGTCCCAACATATGAATGGTTAATTTTGCATAATCTATTTGTATGTCATGCATAAAAGAATTTTCGCAGAATGTATCTTATAGTCTGCAAAATGAAACACGAATTTACCTCTATCTACACCCCTCCTAGTTAAATCTCGCCAATCGATATTAAGGATCTCTTCTGTAACTTCTCTAGTAATAAGTCTCCCTAATCACATTGTTACGCCATGTCACATTTACCACCAGAATATACAAAAGAGAGTTCACTCACGTACAACAGCATTGACCTGAGAGAATTTATTATTAAATAAACAGTAATGATAAATTGATAGAAGAAAAAAGCTTTTATTTTGGAAAGAACTTCCGTTTACTCCTACTATTTTTTTTTTTTGACAAGTCATTTACTCCTGCTTGAAGTTCCTCCTACTTGAAGTAGTGAAAAAAACTTGTATGGAGCAAATAGACTGATTAATTTGTATATTGTAGTTGTTTTCCTAGAATGATTTTACGTACGCAAAAGGTTTGATGAGTTTGATTGAAGAAAAAGAACTCTCTCAGCCCTCAGGCATGTTTCAGAACTTGGCAAAGCTAGCTAGCATGAAAAGTTCAAAACTGAAATCAGAATGATTTCTGCTTCCCAAGCAAATTTTGATTGTGCCATTGGCTACTAGTTTATCAGCTACAAATGTTTGTTAATTACCAACGAGCCGCCGGTTTTGGTTTTAAGATTTCGCCAAAGGATCTAAACGTGCATTAATCTATGATTGGTTCATATATGTGTGATTTAGCAATTTCCTGAACTTGTGAAATCTGAGATATTGTACGATGGAATGTTCCTTGAAGACAATCAAGCACTTAGCGAATCATGGTTCGCCGTCGGGGTTGACCCTCGATCATGTGGGTATAATATATGGTTGGAACATTGAGAACAAGTAAAGAGGCCTAGGGGATGGAGACGACTGCTGGTGTATCCTTTATGCTACGTCATTGCAGACTACTCTAATTTGTTTGAAGCTTTTTAATTATTTATTGCATTTCTTGGATGTTACTCCAAACATGCATATATATATGCTATATAGGGATATATAGTTTGATCGATCAATACCTCTCTTATTAGTCATTACATCTGATTCACATATATATTCCACTGATCTCTATCTGGCTCTATATATTTCTCACTGATTTTCTGGATACACATTCGAAAAGAACACGTCTGAAGCAACAATTTCATTTGCCGAAGAAGTGCAGGCCTATGGATGGGCTGCTAGAGATTCCTCAGGAATTCTCTTCCTTCCACTTTACCAGGAGGTATGTAAAGAACACATACAGACGCATGCTTCTTCCAATATATGCTCACATAGTTATCAATTTGTGCGTAATTTGTAGGACTAATGGTGGTAATGATATCACAATGAAGATACTCTACTGTGGCATTTGCCACTCGGACCTTCACCTTGCTAAGAACGAAGTTGGAACAAGCAGATATCCCCTCCTCCCAGGGTACGTACTTACGCAAATTCATTGTCGCAATTCTATATTGACCCTAGTTGAAATTCATTTAACAGAAGATCGATAAACAAGTAATACGTTTTTTTTCAACATGATTTTGTAGACATGAGATCGTAGGCGAAGTAACAAAGGTCGGGAGCAGCGTCAAAAAGTTCAAAGTAGGAGACAAAGCCGGAGTGGGGTGCATGGTGGGTTCTTGTGGTTCATGCGATAACTGCGCACGAGACTTGGAAAATCACTGCCCCAAGATGATACGAACCTACAATAACTCCGGCGATGAATCGACGTTAACGTTCGGTGGATACTCCGACAAGCTAGTAGTTGAGGAGCATTTCGCAGTCCGAATTCCAGATAACTTGCCATTAGCAGGTGTTGCGCCTATGCTCTGTGCTGGGATTACAGTGTACAGCCCTATGAGACACTTTGGACTATTTGAGCATGGTAAGCATTTGGGAGTGATAGGGCTCGGCGGCCTTGGTCATATGGCTGTGAAGTTTGCAAAAGCTGTGGGAGCAAAAGCTGTGGGAGCAAAAGTGACAGTGATAAGTACCTCTCCGAATAAGAAGAAGGAAGCAATCGAACAACTTGGTGTTGATGATTTTCTGATTAGTGGCGACCAACAGCAACTGCAGGTAAATAAAGGACTCGATCCCTTGCATTTTCTTTCATAAAAGCTCGTGCGGCTTCCCACAAACCTTGATCAATGATGTAGAGGGTTAATGTTGTTTTACGTTTTACCCTATGGTGATATATCTATATCTAACATGTTATATTGTCGAACTAACTATTTGTTAAAAAATAAATTCATATTTGCTTGCATACTTACATATATCAGTTTGTGCACTACATGTGTATATATAATAGGTTGCCGTGGGTACAATGGATGGTATCATCGACACAGTTTCAGCCCCTCATGCTCTCTTGCCATTGATTGAAATGTTAAAGACAGATGGAAAGCTAATTTTGGTGGGTGCTCCTCTCATACCTCCTGAGCTACCAGTTTTCCCTTTGATAATGGGTAAGTACCATGATTAATGTACATTATTTTTCTTGGACTTTGTAAGAGCAAAACCTAGCCTGAAAGTGTTTTATGTTATTTTCAATAGGGAGGAAGTTGATTGCTGGCAGTAAAATTGGGGGAATGAAAGAGACTCGAGAGATGATAGATTTTGCAGCAAAGCACAACATCACAGCAGACGTTGAAGTTATTCCCATGGATTATGTGAACACTGCTTTCGAACGAGTTGCCAAGGCTGATGTTAAGTACTGCTTTGTCATTGATGTAGAAAACACCTTGAACTCTCCATATTGATTGACAAAACTTGAGTTCCTGCAGCCTACTGTGGCCGATATATATATAAACTTGTAGTAGTAAGTTAAGTGATGTACAACTTGAAATAATTAAGGACTCGGATTTCAAACTCTGCTAGCTAATTAAGAATTTTTTGAGTGATTTGAGTGACGAGCTGTAACATTATACGAAAGTATCGAGTGTGCTCAATAGCTAAAAAGTTGTTTAAGATGCTTAAAAGTAAGTAATAGAATGTAGTTTACTGTTGATATTCCCCTTATTTTCAAGTTTACTCTTGATTACGAAAATGAATGTTAATCATGCAGAGGAGACGGCTAGTAAAAATCTATAATTTATCACTTCGATTCTTTTTTTCTTCCTTTAGAAATTGATCACTGCAAGAGCTAAGCGGGGAAGCAGCTTAAGTGGCGTTGTGGCACTAGCAGTGCAGCAGTAGTAAAAGTGAATGGAAGAAAGAGATGGAGGTCAAACCTTTGAAAGTCGTGACTCTGAGTGCATGAGAAACAGAGATTAGAGAAGAGAGAGCGACTTCACAGTGGAAGATAGACATAGAAAAGAACGAGAACGCCCTCACCCAAATGGTCCATATGCATGGAGTTGCAGAGAAAGAGAGAGATGGTGCAAGTACGTAGCTAGAAGGAAGAGCGCAGAGGAGGATCAGAGATGGAGCGGAGTGAAAGAAGGCACGCTTCGGCCAGATCATCGAGTCAGCCGTACTCTTGGATGTGTAAGTTTGTCGAGAGAGCTTGCTAGCTAGCTAGGGCAAGTTACTGATCGAGATGCAGAATATTGTTGTATGCACACTGCAGAGATATGATAGCAACTGCATGCTGCACATGGAAGATCAACCGAGAAAGGACTTGGTTATTTAGTCATGTACTTACTTGATACAAATTAGGAACATAACCGGGATATTGCTTGATCACCAATATGCATGGTTGGGTATTTCATATTAACTTTCGAATCGCTTGATTTCTGTAGGATATTTTATAATTTCCCATTTTTTCATCCCATCGTTGTTGTGATGCAGAACTAAAGTGGTGTGTTTGCGTCTTACTATACATTTCCTCCAAAAAAATCACAAACTGAAAGCCATTTCGAAAAATTTGTGTTCTTCAAGAACATGGAAAGTAGGAATTCCGACAATTTATCAATTGTGGGTCTCGTTATCTAATCATATTTTGTTCTTTTACTTGTTTTCACACTCGATCGATCTGATTTGATCTACATGTTATAAGAATTTATGTAGCTCTCATTTTAGCATGCCAATTGTGGCCTCACTAATTGGACATAGCAGTATTTGTAACAATTATTGCATCATTTTCGGATCAAATATAAAAATCTAGCTAGAGAAAAAAAAAATACTATTATAAATAACTAATCGAGGTAAAATAACTGTTAAATTGATAACGCGTATTTTTTAAAGAAACGTACATAACTGACATTTTTATTTCCTGTAGAACGCTTCATAGAACAGAGTTATGTCAATGACTCTAAATTTTATGCTAGCTTTATCTTTTCTTTTTTGAAATGAAAATGTGCTACGTACGTCAGATGATCAAGAGTTTATCCATGCGTTATTTCTTCAAAAGAAAATTACAACCTTATTCAATTAGAATTATGTATAATTCAATTAATAAAATAACAAAGAGAAATAATAAGGGAAAAGTAGTATAGTACATTTTCTTTAGATAGACCATCCATGATTATCTTGATGAATCTCAACATCATCTTAAATCATCAGTAATGACATTTAATACCATATTTCCGACATTCTTGAAGCTTTAAATGTGATGAAAATGAGACAAATCATACATCACTACCATCTGAAAAAAATAATAATAATGAGACTCCATATGAACATATATGATGGGAGTTGTAAGTGGTTAGAGAGATTAGATGGATAGAGAAGAATGCCCGTGAGGTAAGCTAGCTTGAGATGTAACGTACTGGTTATGTTTTCCAGAGATCGAAAACATATGTATGATTGGTCGTATATATGCGCTATGTGTTGTTGTATGGGTCATGGTTCCGTTTTCTGTTTGGTCGACGTACTCACGGAATCTGGCCTCCTCTCTCTAAGATCTTTCTCCTGCAGTTCTGTAATACTGAGCTGTATAAT
>WPAB01000156.1:0-44005 GCA_010134655.1 Fragaria nilgerrensis | reverse complement strand
GTAGGCAGCATCACTAGACCATTGTGGCAGGGGGCCCTCAAATTGAGTACGACTCAAATCTATGCTCTCCAGAGATGAGAGTTCAACTGAAACGGAAGCTTTCCACGGATTTGGTTGTTTGATAAATCCAACCACTTGAGTTGGAAAAATATCTTCAAAACACCATTCATCTGGTATGAAATCTGAAATTCCAGTCTTACTAAGTCTGACTTCAGTTAATTTAGTTTGAGACTGAAGCCATACCCCAGGCGGGACCTACAGTACAGTTGACAATGTCGACTGAATCAAGCTGGAAAAGAGGAACCCATCATGAGCCATTCTAAAACGAAGGGACAAAGGTCGGTTTGTGCTGACTGCAAAAGACTTCAACTTTGTGAGAGTTCGAAAATGGGCATCCGTTACATTGCCTTCCCACAAGTTCGAAGATAGATCTAGGAGAACTAGCTGAGAGAGTTCTCCCAAACTTTCAGGATTGAACCATAAATTTGTTACACTAAGGTCAAGTTCCTTCAGATTTTCTAGCACTCCTAAGGCGGCAGGCAGTTCACCTTCTATCTGATTGATGGACAATCAAGCGACTCTAGTCTGTGTGACTTGTGTAGTTTGAGAAGCCATTCAAAACCTCTTCCAAACACCACTGAACGAGTTTTCAGAAGATCTAATATCCTTAGGCTGCACAATCTACCAAAGATTTTGGGAATTTGACCTTGGACATAATTGCCAGATGCATCAAGTTTTTTGAGGTTGGTAAGATTAAAAACCAGCTGGGAAATGAAGAATAATATAATTCCCAGATATATCAAGAACCAATAGGGATGTGAAATTTACTGATTGCAGCTGCTGGGAGTGTGGTGAGCTTTTGAATTTCACACGTAGACAAATGCAACTCTAAGAGTGAAGGAAGCATGTTGACATCATGTAGCCAACTTACTCCTGTGCTGCTGAGGTTCACACCTCCAAGATTGAGGTATTTTAGGGAAGAGAGATGAGAAAGCCAATTCAAGTTATTGGAATAATAAGCAAGATCATAGTAATAAGTACTGAGGTCAAGATAGTTTAAATTTGAGAGGTTACCAAGAGCTGGGGGAATCTCCCTTAATAAAGCATAGGAGAGATTAAGATACCTCAAACTTGTAAGCTTCCCAAAGAAATCAGGAATTCGGAGTCCTCGAAAATCATTTCCGCTTAGGTCAAGCTATACAACTTCTTTAAGCTAAGCAAAGAAGGATTGATGTTACCCCCCAAAGAAGTATCCTGGTCGAAGAAACCATACAGGCCTATAGAATAATAATTCGGGTTCCGGAGGTCCATCTTTGCAACGTGGCCTGTACGGTTGTTGCATGAAATCCCTTTCCATCGACAGCAATCCAGACCCCCCCCCCGATGAAGCCTGCCGAAAAATCAGTAACATCTCGTTTGAAGCTGAGAAGAGCTCGTCTCTCTTCCTCGATGCATGATGCACTCGGAAGTCCATCACCCAAACACAGTTGAGTAGTACTGTGCAGATGTGAAGATGCCAGAAAAAGAAAGAGCAAGTAGTGAGCAACAATTTTGATGAGGAAGCCGTAGCTGGTAGGCTTGAATAGGTTTGCACACAAGCTATCCATGATGATACAAATCTTTTCTTCAACTTTGTAAACGTATAGAAATATATAATATAATTTCTAAACCGAATTTATGTTGTAACGAATAGTCTGAAATGAATTGGTGTCCAGGAATTCTAAAGTCATCCAAGTTTCCAAGTCCACCCATTCTACTTACTTGTATTTTGGACTAATTTGAAATGTTGAAGGAATCGATACTAGAAGTCTGGAACTGAACATGACATTTCCATCAAGTAGTTGCTAAGTTAGAACCGGTAAGATAATTAGTAGGAAACTGCTGTGTCTTTGCTTAGTCATGTGGATGATATGAACCACAGACTTAACAAGAAATATGGATTAAGGTCATGATTGGCACTATATGACTCTAGCTGTGATTTTAGCCTTTTGTCACTATATAACTACGATTTTGGGTACATGACTTTTGAATTGTGAATGCTCTTTTAATTAAGACCATAAACATGCTCTAGTTTTTCCTTTTAATTTCTTGGAAAGATGAAGCTAAAAGACGGTGCCTTCTGGTTTCATCACAACATAGGATCAATTGGTCGTCGAGTTTTGAAGCAGTTCTTCCCTGCCCAACTGCCTTGAAAGCTGACAATGAAAGTTCGAAATTTCCAACAAGAATTTGGGGATCAGTCTATGAAGCATGAGATGAATTCAACGAGGGTTGCTTCGCAAGTGTCCACACAATGGTTGTAGCTTGGATGATTTGGTCCATACTTCTGCTTGTTCATATAATTAAAGCCCATCCATAGTATGGTAATTGTTCTGTTAACTGTTATCTTCTCTACAATATAGTAGTAGTGACATACTATAGAACACAAGTAATCGAGGGAATTTGATAAAGGTGATGTCATTTGTGTGTGTGTGTGTGTAAACGATTTAGGCAAAATATTCAACACTTGTAAAAACTGCAAGAAACTTTCAGAAAACACCGAGTAACTCGTTTTTCCTTTTCTTTTGGTAAAATTTGTTTTCTTCACTACGACTCACTGACATTGCACACACATTATAAGCTTCACTTGCAACAAAATGAGGTGAAGCTTAGGGCAGATTTCTAACAGATTTCGCTTTGTGGATCTTTCACCTATGGACAACAAAACTAATGTGCCATCAACAGGAAAAAGAAAAAGAAAAAAAGAAAAAGCGTTTTGAAGGGTGAGTATCGTCATAGAAGGAAGAAGCAGAGGACAGTGCACGAGAGCAAACTTTCGTAAAACCTTGACAGTGAAACTCATCAGTCCTATTGTAATACCCTAGATTTTCATATCATTTCTCCTTGTATTATTCCCTTAATTAATGAAGGATTATTTATGAAAATTCTTTGGTTATGCGAAGTTGAAGTTTCGGAGTTTAATTTAAGATGCTTTGACTTTTAAGAGGCCAAAAGTTGACTTTTTTTCCCGTGAGTTATCTTCGAAAACTTCCTTCACGAAAGTTGTAGAGTTTGTCGATACGAGTTCGTAGACACGTGGCACGCTTAAATCGGAAGTTGTGAGAGAAAGTTGTGGTCAAAGGAAGTTAGGTTCCGGGTGTGGAAAATGTTTAAGTAGGAAATTGTGTGTGGGTTATTTTTGGAAACCCTAACACTAACACACTCTCTCTCTCTCTCCTCACTCACCTCACTCTTTTTTTCTCTCTTCTTTCCTTCCCTCTCTTCCTCCCGAGCTTCCCCGAGGACCAATTTTCTGTCGGAGCTAGCTCCGTCGTCCGGCCACCGTTTGGACCGCCACCGGTCCCGCTCGGCTCCCACAAGCGTCCTCTCCAAGGCTGGGCAGCTGCTGCTCGGTGTAGCACGCCGGAACCGGAGCTTAGTTGCCGGAAAGGGGGCTGCTGTGCCACGGTCGGAGCTGCCATATACGGCGGCGACGAGAGGCTTCCTTAGGTGAGTCTTGATCCTCTCCTCCCCCTGTAGTGTTTAGGCATAGATTGAGGCAAGTTTTTAAGGTTTTGAGGCCGGTTTTGCAGATTTTGGAGTTGATTTTCTGGTCACGGTTCGGGGCGGTTTCCGGCCAGTTCCGGCCAAAATTGGTTGAAGCCTCAGGTATGAAAGTTGTTCCCCTTACTTCAAGCTTCAACTTTGCTGTTGTGAGTTTCTCCTAATTCGGAAGTTTGGGGTGGCGCGTGGAGCCCACTCGCCGCCGCCTGTGGTGGCGCGTGGCGGCGCGTCCGGCTGAGTTGCGGCCTTAGTTTCCTGTGGTTAGCTAGTCCTTACTGCTATGAGCTTGTTGAGTGGTAGTGTGGCTAGTTTTTAAGCAATGTTGGCATGCTGGGATTTAAGTTTATTGGTGTTGGTTTAGTTGGGTTTGAGTTAGGATTTGAGGATTAGAGGCAGCCTTTGTGGGTCTCTAAGTTCGACGACTTTGGGAAGTTGTCATCTCTTTAACTAAGGGTTAGTTAAGGGTAGTGTGATAACCTTTAGTGTTTTAGTTACTAAGGTTTTAATTGTGCTATTTTTAGGTGATTTGTGAAGTTGTGTTGGTTTGCTTTGGTCGGTTGTGGAATTTGCAGCGAGCGATTTAGGTGAGTAAATCTCACCAAGGTTCACTTTTGAACCTAATGATGTTATGGTTATATAATGATAATGATGATGATGTTGGTTTTAATATTATGCTTTTTTTTTATTGTTTTTAAAAATATATGAGCTTGATCACCAACGGCTCATAGGTAAGATAAAAACAAGTCTTCTTTATATTGTGATGTTGAGAATAATGATGTGATATATATTATGTTGTTGAGAATAATAATTGTGATATTGTTGTTGAGGATAATGTTGTGAAATTTATTATGATTGTTGGATAAATAGCCAAACCGGGTTCCAAGCCCTTTTTGGTGATTGGTTGCGGTTAAAATGCTATTTATCATTTTTGTTTTGATATTAGACAATCAAACCGGGTTCCAAGCCTTTGGCAGGGTGATTGGTTGCGGTTAGGAATAGAGCTCTAGTCCGTCTGTCAGTGTAGGTCATGTGAGATACTGTATGGTATCTGGACCTATGGGTACACATAGTATTGTTGTAGGTCATGAGAGGTATTTTTTATTAATATCTGGGACTCATGAGTACATTTCTTGGTAATGTGTTAGATGTGTGATTTTAATTATTGATCCAATCTCTCTTGTGAATATTGGATGTGATAAATGTTGTGTTGTTTTTTAGTTTACTCATACGAGCTTTTAGCTTACCGGGTTTGTTGTTTACAACCCGGTGCACCATTTCTTGGTGTAGGAGTTAGACCTGCAGGTGAGGATCAGCAGGGTTGAGGTGGAGGCTTAGTGGCAGGGTTTTTTGTTGGGTTTTGGTTTTTCATTGTATATTCTTTTTTATATACACTGGGATAGAAATTATTAAACTCATGTGAGCGTTTCTTTTTCTTGTTCTCAAGTTATGTAAACAATAAAATGTAATTTAACTCAATTTGGTGTTGTGTGTAATTTACATTACGCATTGAGTTTATTTTCCTTGATTTTTGTTGAAACAGATTTTAGGATTTTAATATTTTAGGATATATCATGCCAAAATTTTTAAATTTATCTTTCGAAAATTGGGGTGTGACACCGATACTCGAGATATATTGTACATGCAGAGACTCAGCTTAATAAAGGAGAACGAATCGGTCAACACTTGCACGTCCTTATACTCAGAGCATAAAGAATGGCTGATTGGGGCAATATTTTATAAACCATTATGCTCAGAAACATGGTACAAAATAGACCATCGCAGATAGCAATACTTTTGACACAAACCTCCTTTCCTCATCTCTTCTTCATTCTGGGGCTACTGCTGCTGTTGTGTGGATTCAGCTTCTTATGCTTTCCTTCCAGTAGAATCAGATTTTGCTTGTGATGCTGCCATTGCTACAACCTCGCCAGGAGGTAGGTGGTCAAATCTGCAGGATGCGCCATACTTGCATGTGCCAGTTTTAAGGTAGTACACACATATAACAGCACCCTGTAAAAAAGCTCCACCCTAGTTTTAAGATTTCATCATAAAAGAATAGATATAGTAAAAATGCTATGCAATAGAAAACCCTGTCACTTCTCCCTGGAAAAAAAGGTTTCGACTGCTAACATTCCATTTCTCCACTCACAATCTGACTATCGTGCAAACCGTATACTCATAGTATTCATAGCTTTACGAGATTAAGTGCAATAAACGCATGCTGATTCAAAGACTTAGCACAATGTAATCATTCTTATTACGAATAGGCGCATGCTTTTCAAGTTTTATGGAATATACTGGTACCCTGCTTAAAACAAGGATATGTTAACCCTACTGATAAAAAGACGGGATGATCTAATCCCAATAGAGTATAGCTCCACCATTCGTACCTCTCTCCTAGGTAGTCCAGCAAGTGTTAGCTTCACATTTTCTTGTTGAGATGCCTTTGTTGTTGACCGCCTTCAATGCATTTTATTCTTTTTTGATTTCTTCTCCAATCAAGTCTTTGTTTGCAAACAAGCCACTCCCAATGCAATCGCCAATGCTGCCCTCTCTTGTATGTTATCAAAGAATCGGAAATAGGCATACCTCCATGATTTCTTCATACCCTATGATGAAGCCGAGTGCAGCGCTAACATACATACCAAACCTCCCTTCTCATCATTATCGTCCTCCTTATGATCATCATTATCGTCCTCCTTATGATCAACATCATCGGGGTCAGCTGGTGCGAGTGTGGCGTCTCCCGGGCTGAGTGTTGAAAGAGGAACCCCGCACAAGGATGGATTGGCCTCGTAAATGGATGAATCATTGAGTGTTTGCAGTTGGTTGCCTGAAGGAATTCTTCCAGACAAGTTGTTGCGAGACAAGTTCAAGTGAGACAAAGACGTTAATGATAGCTGGCAGACTTGAATAGGTTCGCACATAAGCTGTCCTTGATTATACTGACTTTTCTTTCAACTTGTGGAAATTTATGGAATTATAAAACCGAACTAACATTAAACACCCAAAAATCTGAAGTGAAAAATGGTGTCCAGGTATTCCAAAGTCATCAACGACCCCGTTTTACAAGTCTCCAAGTCCACTCAAAGCCTTTTAGGTACTTTCTGATAGACCATGACTTAGTTTCCCAAAGCACCAACAGTATGATTCAGACCAAACTAGCACTAGTGTAATCAATTGTTACGAAAGTTCTACTAAAAGGGATACTGGAATTGACATCCAAGGGTGACTACAGCTCGACCAAGTAATTGCTAAGTTGGTATCGGTGAGATAATTATCGGGAAAAAATTGTATCTTGCTAGTCATGCGGATGATATGAACCGCAAACACTTCAAAAAAAAAAAAAAATTATGAAGATTGGGGAGTAGTTTATGAACTAATTGTGGAAGATTCCTGGAAGAGGCAGGTCGGTGGGAGGTCACTGATCAGACTAATTACGAGAGAGGAAAATGTCTTGTGCTCTGAAACTTGTTCGGAGGAACTTGCTTATGTCCTTTTCTGTATTAGCAGTGGCCCCTAACAAGAAATTTGACTTAAGGTCACGATTGGCGGCAAATCTGACTCTAATTGTTCTCAAGGCCTTGATATAGCTACGATTTTGAGTACATGCCTTTGGCTCTAGTGGTATGGGATGAACGAACAATACAGTATAATACGGTACAAAGAAATCAAATAAAAAGCAGAGGGAATCATACCTGAGCGAGGGAGCAGCAATTGGCGCTCACCGGAATTCCACCAGCAAAAAGGCACCCAAGTAGTACAGCAATTGCTTCATGAACTTCTCTTGGTCCTAACTCCTTAACTTCACGCCATCACGCAACGTTTCATCAAAACAAAAAATCAGTAAAAAGTTTCCTACTTGATCACAATTTCACAGCAATAGAGAAAGAGAGAGGGACTGACTGGCGAGGGCATTGTAGAAGTCACGGCCGAGGAAATTGAAGCCGACGCTGATTCCGGTGGTGGCGAGAGTGAGAAGGAACACTCTATTTATTGTACACCCTTTTTCTATTTTTTTTATTCAACGTCTGTCTTGTACGGCTGGGATTACATGTATTATATGTGGACTCATAAATGAATGGCTGAGATTGATTCTTACTAATAAAATATTCGTCAGTGAATATTAACCGTGGGGAACCGATTCCGTTTCGGGATTCATAATAGCAGATTAGCAGGCTAGCAGCTATCTCACCATGCATACAATGTTTTTCTTTTTTAACAAGGAATTAAGAATGCTTGAACACAACATGTTTTTCTTTAATGATGAAACAAAATATGAAAACAAACTATAAAACACGTACAAATACTCGAGCACAATATATAAATTTTTAGATTGACCGAATAAGATCAAATACTCAAATCAATAGATTTTTCAAGTCGTTTTACAAGTTTCAAATGCATCCAACTTGGATACACATTTCAACAAGTTATTAGATCCAACATAAAACTTGCTTGAATCATCTAAAACATGATACATGTTTAACTATTTATTACTTTATTACATGACAATACAAACCAAACTTATATATAGTCTAATACTAATCTCACAACAATAGACAGAATTCAAAGACACCAGCAAACCCAGGAAAAATACTGGCCGTACTCTTCATCACAGCCCCAGCACCAAAGGGCAGCCACATGAAAAGCACCCGAACCAAAAGAGAATGAAACAATGTACCCCTCTTATCTTATCAAGTCTTCCTTTGCCAACGAGCCACTCTCACTGCGATGACCAATTCTGATCTCTCTTGTATTTTGTCAAAGAATCGGAAATAGGCATACCTCCATGATTTCTTCATAACCAATGTGCCACAGACACTCCAAAACCCTATGATGAAGCCGAGCGCACCGCTAACATACATACCAAACTTCCGATTCTCATCATCATCATCATTATGATCATCATCGTCAGGGTCAGCTGGTGCAAGTGCGGCGTCTCCCGGGCAGAGAGTTGAAAGAGGAACCCCACACAAGGATGGATTGCTCTCGTAAATGGATGAATCATTGAGTGTTTGAAGTTGGTTACCTGAAGGAATTCTTCCGGACAAATTGTTGTGAGACAAGTCCAAGTGAGACAAAGAGGTTAATGAAGAGAGACCGTGTGGAATATGTCCGGAGAGGTGATTGTGAGAGAGATCAAGGGTTTCCAGCCACCGCAAGTTTCCAATCTTTGAGGGAATGTTTCCGGTCAGATGATTTCTGGACAAGTTCAACGTTCCCAAGGCAATGAGGCTGCTTATACCTTCAGGGATTTCACCTTCCAAGTGATTTGATGAGAAATCAATGGTATTCACCAAAGGCAGAGTCTTGTTATACACCAGTTCTTGTCCCTTCAATGTCAAGGTGGTAGCCTCATGATAAGCATCATCAGAAAAATCGGAGAGAGTGCTATCACCCGTATCAGTGTCATTACCCAAAGCCAAAGCAGTCAAATTATACAAACATTTGGGAATGGTCCCTGAAAAGTTGTTGCGGCTAAGATCAATGACATGCAGAGATTGAAGAGAGCATAATCGGTTGGGAATATGTCCGCTTAACGAGTTCGATCGCAATTGGATCCTACGTAAGTTGGATGACACAGGTGATCTTGTCTGTAGAGGTAGAGGTATGCCTCCTGTAAATTTATTGCCTGCAAGATCAATACTCACCAACTCTGTGCAGTTTTGGAATAAAGAAGAAGGAATTTGACCCGTGAAATTGTTGTTGCTCAGATTCAATACCCATAGTGAGCTCGGGACACCCATTGAACTGGTGATATTGCCGGTCAAATCGTTGTATGAGACATCTACAGCTTGTATATATGGCCACAGACTCCATGCTCGAGAGAAGTCTCCAGACAAGTGATTGCTTCTTAAAATAAGGAATCTCAAACTTGACATGTTGCATAAAGAGGGTGGTATACTACCACTCAGGTTATTGTCAGAAAGAGACAATTCTTCCAAATTAGGCAACAGTTGATCATAGTTAGAGGGAATTGGCCCGGAAAAAGAGTTGCTTCGAAGATCGAGATAGGAGGCAGGACTAGACCATTGTGGCAGAGGGCCCTCAAATTCATTATGATTCAGATCTATATAATACAAAGATGGGGAGTTCATGTGAAATGGAAGCTTTCCACGGATTTGGTTGTTGGACAAATCCACACATGTGAGTTTGGAAGATATCGTCAAGAACCATTCCTCTGGTATGGAGTCTGATATTCCAGTATTTCTGAGCCTGAGATACGTTAATTCAGTTTGAGATCGAAGCCACATCCCAAAGGCAGGACCTACTCTGCAGTCAACAATGTCGAGTGAATCAAGCTTGAAAGGAGGAACCCAGTCATGAGCCACATTCAAACTGAGGGAGAAAGGTTGCTCTGTGCTTATACCAAAAGACTCTAACTTTGTGAGAGTTCGGAAATGGACTTCTGTTAAAATGCCTTCCCACGAATTCAAGACAGATCTAGGTCAACTAGCTGAGAGAGTTGTCCCAAACTTGCAGGAATGGACCCATTCATATGATTCGAAGATAGATCTAGGTGAACTACCTGAGAGGTTGTCCCAAACTTGCAGGAATGACCCATTCATTCATTCCAGAGATGGCCAGTTTTTCCAAGGATGATAAATTACCCATAAATCTTGGAATTGAACCATAAAATTTGTTTACACTAAGGTCAAGTTCCTTCAGATTTTCTAGCGCTCCTAGGCGGCAGGCAGTTCCCTTCTTTCTGATTGATGGACAATCAAGCGACTCTAGTCTGTGACTTGGGCAGTTTGAGAAGCCATTCAAAACCTCTTCCAAACCACCACTGAACGAGTTTTCAGAAAGATCTAATATCCTTAGGCTGCACAATCTACCAAAGACTTTGGGGAATTTGACCTTGGGCAGAATTGCCCCATAAATTAAAGTATTCCAAAGACTTGAGGTTTGCAAGTTCAACAGGGATGGGACCGAACAAATTGCCAGATGCATCAAGTTTTTTGAGGTTGGTAAGATTTAAAAACCAGCTGGGAAAATGAAGAATTAATATCATTGAATGATATATCAAGAACCAATAGGGATTGAGTTTACTGATTGCAGCTGCTGGAGTGTGGAAGCTTTTGAATTTGGCAACTAGTCAGATGCAATTCTAAGAGTGAAGGAAGCATGTTGACATCATGTAGCCAACTTACTCCTGTGCTGCTGAGGTTCACATATCTAAGATTGAGGTACTTTAGGAAGAGAGATGAGAAAGCCAATTCAAGTTATTGGAAGAATAACCTTCATAGTAGTAATTAGTATTGAGGTCAAGATAGTTCAAGTTTGAGAGGTTACCAAGAGCTGGGGGAATCTCTCCCTTAAATGAAGCAGAGGAGAGATTAAGATACCTCAAACTTGTAAGCTTCCCAAAGAAATCAGGAATTCGGAGTCCTCCAAAATCATTTCCGCTTAGGTCAAGGCTATACAACTTCTTTAAGCTAAGCAAAGAAGGATTGATGTTACCCCCAAAGAAGTATTCCCGTTGAGTGGATCATAATTCGGGTTCCGGAGGTCCATCTTTGCAACGTGGCCTGTACGGTTGTTGCATGAAATCCCTTTCCATCGACAGCAATCTAGACCCACCCAAGATGAAAGCCTACCGGAAAGATCAGTAACATCTGCTTTGAAGCTGAGAAGAGCTCGTCTCTCTTCCTCGATGCATGATGCACTCGGAAGTCCATCACCCAAACACAGTTGAGTAGTACTGTGCAGATGTGAAGATGCCAGAAAAAGAAAGAGCAAGTAGTGAGCAACAATTTTGATGAGGAAGCCGTAGCTGGTAGGCTTGAATAGGCTTGCACACAAGCTATCCATGATTATACAAATATTTTCTTCACTTTGTGAAATGTATAGAAATAATAGAATTCTAAACCGAATTTAATGTTGTACCGAATAGTCTGAAATGAATTGGTGTCCAGGTATTCTAGTCATCCATTTAATGTTGAAGGAATCGATACCGGAACTGAACATGACATCTCCATCAAGTAGCGAGAATTACAAACACCAGTTTATCTGGTTAAGTGCCACGTCAGCACTGTGGTGCTAGTATAATTATACTATGGTTGCACCTAATAAGCGCCCATCAAGGGTTGCTGAGTTAGTTAGTTAGGTATATAACTATATATGAACCACAGACTTAAACAAGAAATATGGATTAAGGTCATGATTGGCACTAGCTGTGATTTTAGCCTTTTGTCACTGATATAATTACGATTTTGGGTACATGACTTTTGAATTGTGAATACTCATTTAATTAAGACCATAAACATGCTCTAGTTTTCCTTTAAATTTCTTGGAAAGATGAAGCCTAAAAGAGGGTGGTTCTAAGGCTTAATGAAGAAACTATTATACTCTTGTGATACATAGGCTTAATGAAGAAACTATTATACTCTTGTTATCACACAATGGATAGTGATGAAATTGAAACCCCTTTTTTACATTATATAGGTGAAGCGAAGGAATATGCCTACAAAGACGTTAAGCTTTAGGCAAAACAAAAACAAATATTATTGACCTACTAACCGGCTCGACGTGCAATATTTATCATCAACTAACGAATTACTAATGGTCTAATGGAGCTTCCAATCCTCAATGAATTGCCACACCCTTCACATGACCAATAAGGCAATAACCAACTCATACATGACAAACACATAAAAGGTAAAAGCACCTTCTCCACTTGGTACCAGTACAACCCTACAACCAATCTGAACAGTTGATCCTTAGCTTCAAGCCTTCATGTTAGCTCCACAGCATCTTGAAGATAAATGCAGGATCACCTCCAAATTACCAAAAAGCCCCTCATGAATTTTGATGAGAATGGTATTTCAGACAGACTACCCATGAGGAATCTCAAAACTCAGACCTAGTGAATATGCATGCAAATCCAAAGCAAAAGGTGGGTGCATCAAACTTATGTCGCTTGAGGGATCTACACAACCAGACATTCTACCAGATATACAAAATCAAGACATTGGGGGCTCTTTACCTAAGCAATGATCATGAGTGAACATCCATCAATTCACTCACCAAAAAATGTCCTTAAATAGTTAAATATGCTTCAGACAGTTCACGTGACTAATCAACAGTGATCAGTCTGCTCATATATAGATAGAATTTTACAGAAATTGATATGATACTAGATTTTCAACAGGTGTTTTTCAAAAAAAAAAGTTAAAAATTAACCAGAAGATAAGTTTTATCCCTTAATGACCACAGGGTAAGAGGAATGACTGAGTGAATGACCTACTATGGAAAACTAAGAAGAGTACATAATTTCCCAAAGCTGGACTTTTTGCAGAAAATGTAGCAGGTATAGAAACTATAAAACAGATATAGCTATAAAAGTAAAGAATAAGTTACAGTTCATACTACATAACAGTAGATGTTATAGGAAGCTAGAAACATATACAAATAACTCTAAAAAAGTATCCATCCGTACCTTAAAAAACCCAACAGCTTACAGGATATGATCAATCCATTCATAAGCTTAGCGAAATTATATAGAATTGATTAATTATTTTAATAAATGTACTTCATAGTACTTGTATATAATACGGTAAAAGTCATAAAGCTATACTAAGATATAATAATAAGGTCAATTACATAGAAATCCACTTTGAGACATTTTATCCTATATAGGTCTACCTAAACATTTTTACCCACATAAGTGCACCTAAATCTAAATAAAAGTATTGAAGTTCAACTAAATTACAGACTGTCATCCAACAAAAAAAATTAGATTTTCTTTCTTATATTTATAAAAATGCCACTAATTAAAAAAGTCAACATCCACTCTCCTACCAGGAAAAGTCTCCGGCAGACCTCCGGCGAGGTCTCTGACGGACTCTGGCCGACCTCCGGCGATGTCTCCGGCCGACTTCTGACGAGGTTTCTGACGGTTACGAAAGCTACTACCGCCACCAACAAAAACTATTATCCCTAGCTAGAAAAGCTACTACCACGGACTACAAAAACTATTACCGCCAACAATAAAAGCTATTATCCCAACTACAAAAGCTACTATCCCTAACTACAAAAGCTACTACCACCGATTACAAAAGCTACTACCGTCAGCAAGAAAAACTACTATCGTCAGCAAGAAAAACTACTATCGCCAGCAACAAAAGCTACTATCTGTAGCTAGAAAAGTTACTACAGCCAACAACAAAAGCTACTACCATCGACTACAAAAGCTACTACCGTCACTAACAAAAACTACTACTGCCAGCAACAAAAACTACTACTACCACAACAAAAGCTACTACTATTAGAAATTAAAACTATTACTGTCAGCAACAAAAACTATTATAATCTGTAATAAAAGCTACTACTAAGCACAATAAAAGATACTACCAAGTATTACCAAATATACTCAATGTGTCGGAAAATATACTATCACAATATCAAAAATGTACTATCTCAGTGTCATAAATATACTATCACAGTTTTGAAATTATACTATCATACATAAGCACTGCCGCTGTGATGCATCTACTCCCTTACACATCACTCTACTCCCTTACAGATCCATCATCCAAGCCATACAAAGAATGAAAAACCTTCAATTCCACATTGGACGTTGTTGTCGACGGTGCCTAGCTCTGTTTCCATATACTTATTGTTGTGGCTATTGACATTTCAACTCCTTCTTGGCATTAATTTGAAGATTACGACCAGGAAATCCAAGAAGACCGGTAGAAGTCGCCGAGGAAGCCGCCTGGCCATGGATCTAGGTGGATCGGGTCAAGGTCGAGAGCTCATCGGAGATGAATCAAAAAGAGAGAGACCAGAGCTTCTTCGTCGTCATCAGGCGAGTATCATACAACAAAAACCCCCAAAATCAATCAAAAACAGTCGGATCAGAGCAAATCAGATACGAATTCAAAGACTAAGGAGTAGAAGTACCTCAGATATGGTGTTGATGTGGCTGACGTCAACGGCGAAGGTAGGGTCCGGCGATATCGTAGAGGGAGAGTTGGAAGACGATGACCATTGCTGCCTAATCGTGGTTGAAATCCAGAAGCGGGGGAGATGCAATCAAGGCCGAAGCAGAGGTCGTCGAGGAGTCGAGCTGGTAGTTGCGTCGCGGCGATGGCTTCGTCATGGCGGCGACGTCAAAATGGAGAGAGAGAGAGAGAGAGAGAGAGAGGAGAGAGGAGAGAGAGAGAGAGAGAGAGAGAGAGAGAGAGAGAGAGAGAGAGGAGAGAGAGAGAGAGGTAGAGAGAGAGAGGAGATATTTTGAAGCATAAGGGTAAGATAGTCATGATAAAAAAAATTGAGCCTGCAAAGTGGACTTGTATAAATAAAAATGTTAAGGTGGACTTATACGGAAGAAAATGTCTGAAGGTAGACTTATATGAAATTTTGAAATAATAATAAGCAGTCACCTCTTTCCAATCTGGGATTCCACCCTCAGGAACCCAAATAGGATGGTCAAACTTGCAGGCCTCTCCAAATTTACACGTTCTTGTTTGCATATAGTGGGCACAATCATACTCGGCGATAAGCAAACTATAAACACACAATATTATACACACCCTAAAGCTAATAGCTTTACATAGTCATTAGACATAACACTCAGCAAAATCTTATATTACTTTACATAATCACACTTCACACTTAACTAAATCACCAAGCTATAAACACAATCACATCATTTCACAACACGAAAAGTTCGAAAACTTTACGTAAATTTGCATCAAATTCAATTCAAAGATTCAAACTTTCCAATCAGCAAACAGATATGTATACTAGTGTGAGAGCTCACCAACCTTCAGAGGAGCGTTTGAAGCCTATTTAATCACCATATCTATATCTGACGATGAAATTTTTATTTTCACATATTTATGACCTCGGATCGCCATAACTTGTTTAATAGATTATATGACTTGTACATCATTTGAACCAAAACTACTAAAGAAACAAAAAATTTAAAAATATTATGAAATAGGATGTGACTAGAATAGTGAAATATATATAGGGTTAAAAAATCACAAACTTTCGGTAACGTTTGATTCCCGATAAAAGTAGTCAACTCTAAATACGCTTAGGCACTTCTAAGGGGAGCCTAATCACCGGAGGGCCAATTTAACAATTTTTTTCATGCGTTCCTAAATCTCATGTATACGAGTTTTAGGTTCGAAAACGAAAAAAAAATAGAGTTTTGCACGATGCCAGTCAACCATTTTTTGTGTAAAAAATAATTGTTTTCCTCCTTTTAATCTTGACCGTACATTTCCCTATAAAAGGGAGAGACTGTTGACTTCGGTCAAAAGCCCATTTCGGGCGTTGACCCGTCTGTCTCTCTCCTCCTCCTCTCTCTCTGCCGCATCCATCTTCTTCCCCGCCCTCCACCCTATTCCGGCCACCCCAGACGGCGAGACCACCACCAAACTCTTTCTCTTCTTCTACTCTACAAAACCCAGTCCATATATCAAACATGCAACCAATTCAATGGAGATCGAATTCAAGGATGGTTCACTGTGTTCTTCAATTTCCGGCGAGCTCCGACGACGACTGTAACAGCAGTGGGTAGGGTTTCTCTCCTCTTCTCTTCTTGTTCAATTCTATGTCTTTGTTTGCTTGAATGGTGCCCGAATCTTTAATATCTCTTTTTTGGTTTTTTTTTAACGACGAGTCTCCGGCGAGGCTTTCCAGCGCCTCCCTCTCCTTCCCAGCGTCGCCTCTTTCTCCTGGAGACAAAAACGAACACGGAGGGAGACTAGAAGGGTTGTTGTCGTTGTGTTGGAGATAGGAAGGAAGAAGTCAGACCAAAAATTCCACCATTGCATAAACAACAATTGTATTTAACCCACTCCCGGTTAAATTTCCGGGTGCGCTGAATACGCTCTCCTCTTTCCATGCATATAGAACTCTAATTCTATGCGAAGTCACTAGCTCTTCGCATGCAAACATTTTCCTTTGCCTGTAAAACACATAGGGAGCACATACACTTGAATACATGTGATTAAGGAATAACAACCTTGATACATGCAAACTCTTCTCCTGGCGAGCCGCACACATACAACCTTTTATGCAACTAAAGATAATTGCTTTCTTATCCAATCAGACAACCATGCGGAGCTTGATCTTTTCTTGATTCTTCGCGAAGTCCTTCTTACGCGAAGTCTCCTAAGTATGCGAAGTCATCTCGCCTCGCTCAATCTACACGAAGTCAGTCCACTTCTTGATCCCATGCAAAGTCCTTTTCGCATGTGGACTCTGCTACCCAGCTCGTATGATTTCGTAGGCGGACCATCACTTGTAAACCCAATATTTCGGGCTCACCGGTGTGATATGGACCATAAATTTAATTAATATTCACATAGACAATTACTATCCAGTAAAATATTAATTTGGGTGTAAACAATTAACAAGAACCAAAAAAGGGGTAGTTGTCTTCTCTGTTGGGATCTAAACTGATTCTTCACCCACATATATACAAGTCTGATGACAGAGCATAATCTCTTTGAACCCAATCAATATTTCAATCTTTGAACGCAATCAATATTTCAGTACACATCGCTTTTGGATCCAAATCAATTTCTTTGTTTTCTGTCTTTTCGTTCAATGTAAAGTGAAGAAGAAGAAGACCTGCTGCATAATGTAGATTGACGGAGTTAACAGGCCAAACCATCAACGTATTTCTTATTTAAATAATTTTACATGTGTCTTATAACTATTGGATTAGGAACACCACTCAGCAAGGAATTAAGAATGGCTTTAACACGACATGTTTTTCTTTTATGACGAAACAAACATGAAAACAAACTATAACACTTACAAATGCTCGAGCACAATATATAAATTTTTGGATTGACCGCAGAAGATCAAATACTCAAATCAATAGATTTTCCACGTCCTTTTACAAGTTTCAAATGCATCGAACTTGGATACACACTTTCAACAAAGTATTAGATCCAACATCAAACTTGCTTGAATCATCTAAAACATGATACAGGCTTAACTATTTATTACATGACAATTACAAACCAAACTTTTATCTATATATATACAGTTCCTATCCAGAGCGAAGCTTCGTTCTGAAATTAATGTGTGAAGTTCCTTATTTGACTAACTTTTATGTCATAATTCAACATCTCCATCGTTCAGTTTATTGATACTAATGTATAGATCATTCATACAAAATTTCATTCAGATTGATGATCGTTTAGGTACCGAATTATTAGATTAAATCAATGAACGGATCATAAACCTGTCTAACCAGAACTGTTTGTGTAAATCATGATTATGAACACCCAAACGATTATCAAATTCAATGAAACTTTGCAGAAGTGATCTATGCATTTGATTATACAAACTGAACGATGGAGATATAGAAATATGACCGAAAAGTTAGTCAAATAAGGAACTTCACATATTAATTTCAGAACGAAGCTTCGCTCTAGATAAGAACTGTATATATATATATATATATATATATATATATATGTATACTAATCTCACAACAATAGACAGAATTCAAAATCTAAAGACACCAGCAAACCCAGGAAAAATACTGACCGTACTGTTCACCACAGCCCCACCACCAAACCAAAGGGCAGTCACATGAAAAGCACTCGAACCAAAAGAGAATGAAAATATGAAGCCCTCAAAAGTGCATTTTATTCTTTGATTTTCTTATCTTATCAAGTCTTCCTTTGCCAACGAGCCACTCTCACTGCAATGGCCAATTCTGCCCTCTCTTGTATGTTATCAAAGAATCGGAAATAGGCATACCTCCATGATTTCTTCATAACCAATGTGCCACAAACACTCCAAAACCCTATGATGAAGCCGAGTGCGCCGCTAACATACATACCAAACTTCCGATTCTCATCATCATCATCATCATTATGATCATCATCGGCAGGGTCAGCTGGTGCGGCGTCTCCCGGGCAAAGAGTTGAAAGAGGAACCCCACACAAGGAGGGGTTGCTCTCGTAAATGGATGAATCATTGAGTGTTTGAAGTTGGTTACCTGAAGGAATTCTTCCGGACAAGGTGTTGTGAGACAAGTCCAAATGAGACAAAGAGGTTAATGAAGAGAGACTGTGTGGAATATGTCCGGAGAGGTGATTGTGCGAGAGATCAAGAGTTTCAAGCCATCGCAAGTTTCCAATCTTTGAGGGAATGTTTCCAGTCAGATGATTTCTAGACAAGTTCAACGTCCCCAAGGCAATAAGGCTGCTTATACCTTCAGGGATTTCACCATCTAAGTGATTTGATGAGAAATCAATGGTATTCACCAAAGGCAGAGTCTTGTTATACACCAGTTCTTGTCCCTTCAATGTCAAGGTGGTAGCCTCATGATAATCAGAAGAAGAGGAGAGATCATCATAAGTGTCATTACCAAAAGCCAAATGAGTCAAATTATACAAACATTTGGGAATGGTCCCTGAAAAGTTGTTGCGGCTAAGGTCTATGACGTTCAAAACGTTGAAGAGAGCACAATCGATCAGGAATATGTCCACTCAAAGAGTTCGACCGCAATTGGAGCCTACGTAAGTAAAATGACACATATGATCTTGTCTGTAGAGGTATGCCTCCTGTAAATTTATTGCCTGCAAGATCAATACTCCACAAGTATGTGCTGTTTTGGAATAAAGAAAAAGGAATTTGACCCGTGAAATTGTTGTTGCTCAGATTCAATACAAGTAGTGAGCTCGGGACACCCATCGAACTGGTGATATTACCGGTCAAATCGTTGTATGAGACATCTACAGCTTCTATATATGGCCACCGACTCCATGCTCCAGGGAAGACTCCAGACAAGTGATTGCTTCTTAACACAAGTGTGTGCAAATTTGCTATATTGCATAAAGAGGGTGGAATACTACCACTCAGCTTATTGTCAGAAAGAGACAACTCTGCCAAATTAGGCAACAGTTGATCATAGTTTGAGGGAATTGGCCCGGAAAAAGAGTTGCTTTGAAGATCGAGATAGGAGGCAGCTTCACTAGACCATTGTGGCAGGGGGCCCTCAAATTGATTACGACTCAAATCTATGCTCTCCAGAGATGAGAAGTTCAACTGAAACAGAAGCTTTCCACGAATTCGGTTGTTTGATAAATTCAATCGCTTGAGTTCGAAAGATTCAAAAACCATTCATCTGGTATGAAATCTGAAATTCCAGTCTTACTAAGTGTGACATCAGTTAATTTAGTTTGAGACTGAAGCCATACCCCAAAGGCGGGACCTACAGTACAGTTGACAATGTAGACTGAATCAAGCTGGAAAAGAGGAACCCAATCATGAGCCATTCTAAAACGAAGGGACAAAGGTCGGTTTGTGCTGACTGCAAAAGACTTCAACTTTGTGAGAGTTCGAAAATGGGCATCCGTTACATTGCCTTCCCATAAGTTCGAAGATAGATCTAGGAGAACTACCTGAGAGAGTTCTCCCAAACTTTCAGGAATTGAACCAGAAAATTTGTTTAGACTGAGGTCAAGTTCCTTCAGATTTTGTAGCACTCCTAAGGCGGCAGGCGGTTCACCTTTTATCTCATTTCTGGACAAATCAAGCGACTCCAGTCTGTAACTTGTGCAGTTTGAGAAGCAATTCAAAACCTCTTCCAAACCACCACTGAACGAGTTTTCAGAAAGATCTAATATCCTTAGGCTGCACAATCTACCAAAGATTTTGGGAATTTGACCTTGGACATAATTGCCAGATGCATCAAGTTTTTTGAGGTTGGTAAGATTAAAAAACCAGCTGGGAAATGAAGAAATAATATAATTCCCAGATATATCAAGAACCAATAGGGATGTGAAATTTACTGATTGCAGCTGTTGGGAGTGTGGAAGCTTTTGAATTTTACACGTAGACAAATGCAACTCTAAGAGTGAAGGAAGCATGTTGACATCATGTAGCCAACTTACTCCTGTGCTGCTGAGGTTCACACCTCCAAGATTGAGGTACTTTAGGGAAGAGAGATGAGAAAGCCAATTCAAGTTATTGGAATAACACTACAGGAAATATAGACTTAGCCGACGGAATCTTATTAATTCCGTCGGCTAGGAGACACTTTACCGACGGAAAAATAACCGTCGCATAGGACACCACATCCGTCACCTAAGATGTCTTAGGCGACGGAAAATAACTGTCGACAACTTCCGTCGACTAAGATATTCCTAATCGACGAAACACTATTCGTCGTCCTATTTTCGTCGGCTTAGTAAATCCTAGACGACGGATATCTTCCGTCGGTATGATTTCGTCGCCTTAGATCTTTTTAGTCGACGGAAATTGACTGTCGACATAGTCCGTCGTCTAAGATTTTTTAGGGCGACGAATAATGTTCCGTTGGTAGAACTTGGCTTAGACGACGAATAATTTTCCGTCGTTTAAACTTTTCTTGGGCGACGAATTCAATTTCGTCGGTTAAGAACGACTTGGGTGATGAATAACCCTTTCCTAACCGACGAACTTTTCCGTCGACTAAGAATTTGAATTATTACCTGACATTAAGTAGAACGAATATTTTTTCCGACGCCTTCTGTCCTAGGCGACGGAATATTCCGTCCACTAAGTTTACACATCATCCATTTATACATCTTTTGCCCAGAAGAGAACGCAGATCGAATAAAGGCATGGTCTAGCTCCCCCCTGACACGACCCGCCCCGAATTTCACCCTGAACCCGGAGTAAATCGTGCGGGGACCACCTCGAAAGAAAGATTTACCGCAAAATTCGGTACAACCTCCCTTGAAAAATGGACAACCCTTCCAATAGAAACCTACAAACACGTCTAAAGGTTCCAAATCCAACCTTAACTTCTGGAGCCTTCGTGCTCCCAAAAACAATCACCACAAACAGGATAATAAACATTATCTAAGATAATATACATTATCCGAAAATATTCTAAAATATCAACAAGTCTTCACCCACAACCAAAAATATATACATTAAACCCAAGTATTCAGAGCTACTAGACACTAGCGGAAATAAGAAAAGACAAGTAGGCTAAACATGTAACCTACTGGTGAAAGGTGGTGGAGATACGGGTGACTATGCCTCGTCTCCTACTAGATCCAATCCGAACTCTACAGACTGGGCATTTTAAAACAAAGGGCCCAGGGGAAGACATTTAATAATATTAGAGTGAGTGGACAAAATAATTTAATAATAAACTATTTATGCATTCCCAATTTAATTTCATAGAAAAATATACTGCATGCGGCAGCTTAAAAGTGTTCAACTCATAAACTGGCAATTTCACGACTAGCACTGGCTAGTCACAAACTCAAATAAAATGGAGCCTCTCAGGCTAAACTATATATAATCATATATTCGTATGTATCTACACTCGTCAGACTCCTTGTATGAATCCTAGAAACAATTTAGAAAAATAGAAATTCATACAAAGGCTAGCTACAACGCTGGCGTCTAACGCTCACGTTGCGCCATAATGGTATTTTTCCTCATTATGACCGAAAAGGGACGGTGTACATATATGTGTGGACTCCCTATATGAAAACCTAAATAAACTGAAAAAGAAAGAAGTTTTCATATAGGGCTATGACGCTTGTGTCTAACACGCACGACACGCCATAATGGTATTTTACCTCATTATGACGGACCAAGCACGTATGGCTAGCTAGCATTTATATACATACTATTCTCATAAAATCCAAAATATATATATCCACCGAAAATCTCATTTTCGGGATCTCTCCAAAGGAGGAAAAATTGTTAAATAGGCGAGAAATCAATAAATCTCATCAGAAGAAATAAATGATTAATTAAATCATTCAAATCATTCATCGCATGCTTTTTATTTAAAACAAAGGTCCACTCACAAATTAGGCCTAAGCCTGATGACGCTCCGAGGCTTCTTCTGCTCGGGCATCCTCACGTCCTGTTCCAAATATATAATTAATTTACCTACTAAATTCCAGTATTTATAAAATAGGCAAAATTAATCGAGAGCCATAATTACGCTCATCATTGCCTAAGTTCGATATTCTTAAATCGGAACGATCCAAACTTTTATATCATACTCGGCAGTCGTATAAACAACCTTTTCTAGAAATTGATTTAAATCCTACGGTCGGATTTTACATTATTTAACCGCCTAAATACCAAACTTCGGAAATTCACAAATCTATTCAAAACTCGTCCGAAAATTCTAAAACTCATTCCATTAAATTCCTCACAAAAATCTTCACCAAAAACAATTTTTCAGCGGCGACGCCGGCGGGCTTTGCCGGCAGCAGCGGCCGGCGACCAGCTCCGGCGACCTCCAATGTCCACCAAAATTTGACAGCATCTTCTTCTCAACCTCCTCTACAACATTCCTAACTACCACAAACTCCAATTCTAAGCCTAACCATGTCAATCGAACGCAAACACACAATAAAGCCCTAGAATTTCAAATACCGATTTCTCTTTACCTAGCTGAAGATGGAGGGAGCCCTTTGGAGGGATTGAAGCACGGGAGGAGAGCTTTCTTTTGAGCCAAGGCTCGCCAGCTATGGCGGCCGGAGGAAGGAGTTCCGGCGAGAAAACCGATTCGGCATTCGGAACTTCCGGGCGGCGTCTCTCCCTCACGGCGGCGCTAGAGAGGCTGCCACCGGTCTAGAACGGTAGCTGGGTTGGAGACCGATCGATTGGGACCGGTGCGGCGGTCTGGGGCGGCCGGACGGCGGAGAAGAAATTCCGGCAGGGGGAGAGTCGGGTGCGGGAGCGGGAGAGGAGAGAGAGAATCGGGAGGGAAGAGAGAGAAATATTTTGGGCTTGGCCCAACCGGTTCCAACCCACATATACCCAATCCAAAAATTTAACACCCCCAAAAAATAATACCCTAATAAAAATTACCTTTTACTAGCTAAATTTACCGTTTTTTTTTACCGTCGTTACATTTTTCTCCTACGAATAACTCTCCGAAATAATCGTCCCTCAAAACCCCTCTAGGGACCATTAAACTATAACTCAATGTCGAAGACGGTAAAATTCTTATTATAATCAAGCTAGTAAATAAGATAAAATTTTACGGGTCGGGATGTGACACCCCCCCCTCCCCTTCATCGGAATATGACATTGAGATTCCGTTTGTTGTTGGTGCGTTTCGTTTTCGGTTGTGAGTATATATATATATATTTCGACAAGATCTTCCTTTATTGTTCCTCGAGTGTATTCTAGGTATAGATATTAGTGCACTTGGGGAACTGTAGGGAGATGCTGCCGAAATTTTCTCACATATGCGAATTCGAAACCCCCCAACAACAAACGAAATCATAATGTCATATGCTCTCAAACGAGATTAGGGCCCTAACCGGAGGTATAAGGTGAAGAATATTATTGGGGTAGTAATTGAACTCTCAAGTATGGAAAATGATTGGAAAATTATGCTCATGTAAAGTGTGGAAAATTATTGGGGGTCAGTAATTTTCTGTATTTCTTGATACAACACATCCGCCTTCCTTTATTTTCTTCCAGTTTGATATATACTTGGATGTTTGTTTTACTCTTTTCCAGGTCTTTTCTTTAATCTGGAATGCTTCCAGTTTTTGTTATGCTCATATGTTCAAGTGTGGAAAATTATTGGGGGTCAGTAATTTTCTTGACCAGAGCAACCAAAGTTTATGGATGATTGTTATTACTTAGATTCCTTTCAACCATCCTCTAATGACATAATGGGGTAGTAAACTCTGAAGTAAGGAAAATTATTGGGGGTCAGTAATTTTCCTGAATAGAGCAACCAAAGTTTACTGACTCCCAATAACCATCCTGTAACAAAAAAAACTGAAACTGACAACCAAAGATAAATGAAACTGACAGAAATATCAAAGGAATAGACCAAAATTACTAAAAGAACAAGTTCCTTTACTGAAATTCAAGATCATTCATATGTTCCTGCAACACTACCAAAATACTACATATTTTCACATTTTGAAGATCCTACATCTAAAGTGCCACTAATCTTTTTTCTATATTGATGTCCATGAACTTTAGCAGGATCTTCTTCCTCATTTCATTACCACCATCTTTTGTCGGTTTTTTACTATGACATAGGCTCTCTATAAAGTGGAGCAAAAATGGTCCACAGTCTGACCTGCAATGTATTAAGAAACAGTGTTACTAAATTTTTCATCCCAATAAAATAGACAAGTAATTTCTGACCCTAATAAAACTCTTTAAATGAAGTTTAAAGGTACTTACGATGTTTTCTTTTGCTGCGGGCAGGATAAGATATTAGTCAGCTTGTATCTTGCTTGATAAACGTTTTGGTCGAGCATCCATCTTCTTGTTCTTTTCTCTTCAGCACTCATTATCGAGTAACCGTCAACCACTATTCCTTGGCTGTCCTGCTTGTCATAGTTTTCCCTCCATTCCTCAGGGTCCATGCCTTGGCTGAGAGGGTATTTGGTGGAATCATATACGCGTTTGATGAACACCATAATGTGCTTCACCTGTTGGTTCCAACACACAAGTAAATTACAATTCAAACAAACTAAGAGAACAAGCAACAAACAAAAACCAGTAGAAGTTTACTGCCCCCAGTAAACTTCGTACCCTAATAAATCAGTTACAACTCACTACTGTCATTGCATTCTGAAAGTGGTTGTTGGTGTCGGCAGAGTAATCTTTCGTTGGCGGTAGCATTGAGTTCAGTGATAGAAGCATCGAGCTTTGTTGTCAATCAGGACCAAGGTATAGTGGTGGCTGACCCCATGATGTACCGGAATGAAAACCAGGTCCTTACTAAAGATGGACCACAGAGGATTAATAATGGAAAGCTCTATATCCAATTCATTACATTTGAATTCCCCCTGTTTTCCTCCTCCAGCTAGGAACTCCTTTAGTTTTTGTTCATGTACCACCGCCGCGTGTTGTATTTATAAAAGCAAGTAGTAAGATTGTGTTAACTGAAAAAAGTAACGGAGGAGACCGTGGTGCTGCGGCACGCTGTTATTTCAGGTTAGACTACTTACCGCTGCCTCTATGTCTAGGAATCCGACCGAGACCTTCTTCTTTTTCATTTCCTCCTTCAACATTGCGAGGTACACCCTGATGGTCTGCATGTACAACATATATAAGTCACAAATAATTACAACAAAGAATACATCTTAGGTTACTCAAACATCAACTTTATTGTGGTTAGTAAGACCAGTAATTTTTTCTCACATTAGATGTAATCTCTCCTTCTTGAATTATTCTCTTCAAGTCATCTTTGGTAATGTCAATGATACCATCACAACACTCCCAATACCGGAAACTGTGCAGACACAAATAAGTCATAAGCAAGTCAAACCAGGGAACTAATTGTAATGTATATATATATATATATATATATATATATATACACACACTAGAGAAGAATAAACTTACTCATCATTCTTGTCCTTGTTCAAATCAAACCAGTTCTTATAGTGATTCGCCACCTTTTCATCTAAGAGCTTCCATGTTGTAGTGTTGCAGTTCACTCCATCAATAACAATACGATTCTGGACTCACTACGCCAATAAGTGCAACAAACGACACTTTTCACACAACGGTACACAATAGCAGAGTTGTACAAATTTCAAAAATGCTTCATACAACGTTCAGATCGAAACATTCATCCGTTGTGTGGATAGTTTGAGATCATTCCAGTTTTTTTTCCTTAAACTAGTACAACACTTTGGACAATATTTTGTTGTCTGAATGAAGATAAAAATGAGGCCCATTTTGCTTCTAACCCCACTCTAGTTTGACATATAACTGGATGTTGTTACACAACAGTGAAACAAATAAATGTTGTGTGAATGTATACAATTTAAACTATCACACAATACTTTTTATACATATGTTGTACGATGTATCTCTCATGCCAGGCTGCAGACTTCTAGTTTTAAAATTGCTCTTACATCCTCTGAAAACCTAAATTTTTTGTGAAGGATAGCCTTGGTGGTTTTGATGTAACAACGGAACACTCAAACCTGTTGTGTGAGAGTATAATATTTTCAACAATCACACAATGACTTTTAAGTTTTGGTTGTATAATGTATTTTCGTGTCATGATGAAGCCTTCTCTTACATTTGGCAATACTACTTTAAGTTCTTCATCCCACAACAATCAACTAAGAAATGTTGTGTGAAGGTATATCACACAATTGTTTTCAATATTACGTTGTATGTTTCGTAACCTCTAACCCCTAAAATACCCTAAACCCTAAAAAACCCTAATAAATTTCCTATTGTAGTGCCACAACGGTTCTTTTTTAATACTGATGTGTGACGTAAATTAATATTGTTGAATTTATGGTTGACCGAGTTTATCAATACCCAAACGTTTCTGAAAATTTATGAATTTTGTTACACTGCTATACTTCACTATCATAATTATATCTAACGGTCGAATTTTCATGATTTTAATCCTAAACATCTATATCACAATCAACCTCCTAATGAGGTATAACATGTTTCCTATGTGGCACATAATGTGACATAACATGTGTAGTACATATTATATAAACGTGTGTTTATCTAGAGACACACCATTGAGGAAATGAAATTTTGAAAATCGAACCGTATAGACATGTTTACGATATTGAAGCATGATTGTGGTAGAAATTTCATCAATTTTCGGTATTACATGAGTGTCGATCAACACGGTCAACTCTAATTACACTTACTTTCACTATGGGGAGCCAAACTATCATGATATAATTGACACCACTTCTTGTATAAATTCATGCATAATAACCATATGATTATACGAATGTCGTCAAAATAAAAAAAAATGTTTAGAGTATAATATTGCATTTTGACGTGTTTTCGTATGATGAGCCTCTCATATTTAGACAACTCTTAGTGTTTTTATGCGTTGTGTGAGTGAAAACTAGGGTTATTTTAAAGAGTGACTCGTTAGAATGAAAAGTAGTCATAAATCCCGCCCTCACGATTATTAAGTGAATGTCTCTATTTTCTTTCTTCTCAGACAACACAAAATATGTAATTTATGTTGTCTGATTTGTAAAATGGATAAGGAAAAATTAAGGCTGAGATGTAGCAGCGGGAAATCTCCCGCTCTTGCAATTTAAGGATGTCATTTCTTCTCAGACAACAAAATATACAATTTACGTTGTCTGATTTGTAAAATGGATAGGGAAAAAAATTAAGGCTGAGATAGCTGCGGGAAATCTCCCGCTCTTGCAATTTAAGGATGTCATTTCTTCCCAGACAACAAAATATACAATTTACGTTGTCTGATTTGTAAAATGGATAGGGAAAAAATTAAGGCTGAGATAGCTGCGGGAAATCTCCCGCTCTTGCAATTTAATGATGTCATTTCTTCTCAGACAACAAAATATGCAATTTATGTTGTCTGATTTATAAAATAAATAGAAAAAAAAATTAAGGCTGAGATGTAGCAGCGGGAGATCTCCCGCTCTTGCAATTTAAGGATGTCATTCTCAGACAATTAAGATTTGGTGTTCTGTTGTATGATTTGGGAAACACTTAATTAACTCAAAACCTAAAGCATTTGACACTTGGACAAAAAATAAAAACCTATGCTTAAAACCTCTCTCACACACACACTCACACTCAAAACCACTCATTTTGTCGAGAGAGAAAGAGAGAGTTCGAGAGAGAGAAGGGCAGAGGAGCCGCTCCCCTTCCAGGCGTGCCTCTGCCGTTGGCCGATCGGAGACCATCTCTCAACTCTCCTCTCTCTCTCCTCTACCTTCCCACACCCACAAAATCGACATCCAACCATCCCCTTTCTCAGATTGAAAATTCAAACCCTAACCCCAATTCTGATTTCTGGCCAAAATCGTCTCTTTTCTGGCGATCTCAAGCTTCTCAAAGGGAAACTCATCTCTTTTCTTTCGATTTCGAGCTCCCTTGAGCTTTGTTTTTCCGTTTGGGACCTAATCCCTCTTGTCTTCTTCTTTTCTGGGTTTGTCTGCAACGTTGCCGTTGGCGACTCTCCAGCCTTGCATTAGATTCTTCAAGGTAATCCTTTTCTTCTCTCTCCAATTCCAATTTAGATTGGGTTTCATATAGTGCACACCACATGTTTGATAGAATGCCTCACAGACACAACAAAGCTGAAGCAGTGGGCTTTCCATGATTTTTGAAAAGTCTATACTTCTTTGTTCAATCTCAAATTTTAACAGTTGTAAATAGACTCTTCAATGATCGTTTTAAACTTGTTTCAAGCAAAACGGAGTTGATTTGAGAAACTTGTGCTATTTTAAAAGTTCATACAGTGTTTCAGAATTTTCTGCAGAAACTGCATTTTCAGTCACTTTGGGTCTCTATTTGACCATGTATTTGAACTCTAAACGACTTGAAATTTTGGGACATTGTAGTTTTGCTTGTCTACTTTGATTCTGGAGATTTTCAGCTGAAAGTATTAAAAATTCCATTGTTAATGAATTTTTCTCTCCTACTATCTGTTATTAGGAAATTTCTCAAATTGCAGCTTAGTGTTACAAAACTATTGACTATTAATGTGTTCAAGATTTTTGTTGGGATGCACTTTTGACTATTAGCTAGTATTGGTAGGTTCTTTAGAATGGTTGGATCAGAAATAGAGTAATGATCACATACACTACCAGGACAAGTACTTTAGCCGACGAAAAATTTTCGTCGGCCTGTTATCCTAATTCGTCGGCTAAGGTCTTAGCCGACGAGCCTTCGTCGGCTATAGTGTCGTCGGGAAAGGGTTGTCGGCGATGGTTTTAGCCGACGAACCTAGAGACCGTCGTCGGCTATTGTCCAGACTTTAGCCGACGAACTATTTTGTCATCGGCTTTTGTTCATGCATTTAAGCCGACGAACCAGACTCTATCTTTCGTCGGCTATTGTTCCAGACTTTAGCCGACGACGTCTTGTGTCGTCGGCTATACTCCCAGACTTAAGCCGACGTAACAGAAATATTCGTCGGCTTTACTCCCAGCCTTTAGCCGACGGAACTGAGATATTCGTCGGCTAAAGTATATAATTAAAAAATTAAAAAATAACTATAGCCGACGAAATAGAGTCTGTTTCATCGGCTATAGTACAGTTTAGCCAACGAAACATGTCATAATTCGTCGGCTAAACCATATGGAAAAATAAATAAAAATACTATAGCCGACGAATTGTGGCATGTTTCGTCGGCTATAACTCCATTCTAGTAAAAAAAAAAACGCGAAATTTCTAAATTACCATTTCGAGCAAGCTGCAAAATACACCAAAACAATTCCATATATATAACCAACAAGAAGCACATAAAACTATATAAGGTATCAACTACACAAAATCTAGATGGTCTAAATTAATATCCGATTCTGGGGCCTGCTGGTGAGGAGATTGCGGCGGCAGAGGTAACTGTATAGGCGCAGGCATGGGCGGAGGTGGAAGTCCCTGAAGCTAGGCAGCTGTAAAATCCTGGAAGTACTGGAACATCTGCTGCTGCTGGGCCTGCTGGGCGGCATGTAGGGCTCTAGTATAGGCTCTATATTCGGCGATCTGGGCGGCATGAGCGGCAGCCTGAGAAGCATGAGCGTCAGCTTGAGCGGCTTGCTGTTCCCGTAGTCTCTCAACTTCCCACTCGAGCTGAGTCGTCCTGCTGTTGGTCGAGGCTGCCTTTCGTTGAAATCCTGGAGTGGTCTTCAGGACCCCCTGGCCCTTCTTTCCTAGACCCCGGCAGTGGAAGTTGTTTTCTCGCGATGGGAAGGCTATGCCCATGATCCTCGCCCCAACCCTCGGATCTGAAGTGTCGATCCGGGAAATGGCTTCGGACATCTCTTCCTCCTGCGTGTCCTGCCATGTTTCCGTCACTATAGCACTCATCACCTCGTCACAAGCCTCCCTCACCTTTGCCTAATTGGATAGGAAAAAATTATTAATTAACATTTTGACATATATATAAGTAAAATTAAAAATTCAGTAAAAAGGAAAGATTACTTACTATATCCTCCTGGGAGTCAGGATATGCCTTCTCGTACGTATAGACGTACTGGTTGACCTCTGGATGTTCCCTGGCCGCCTCGTCCATGAAGACAGCGAACGGTCTAGAACCGGCATGATGGTTCCTTGTGTTGCGTTGCCGGTTCTGAGCGTTCGCCCGGGAAACCGCCTTCAAAGAAAAAAGTAAACTATTAGTAAAATATTTTAAAACGCACGTACTTAATGATAAATTAACTAATTAATTTATTTAAATACCTGTTTACGAGGGTTGTTGAATTCTGATGTCAGAAGCCAACGCCACTCGTACTCTCTGTACTGAAACTCAACAGGGGTAGCAGAACGTGCGTTCCCGTGCGTAGTCCAATGGGTCCGCAACTTGTTCTTCCACTCCTTGTACCTACAGATACAACAAAAATATTAGAAATATTATTAATATGACATACAGTTTTGTTTTTTCATTAATTTCCCAACGTACCTTCCCCATGCACAAAGTCCGCCCAGCTGCTCTTCAAGGGCTCGGGAACCTCAAACCACACCTGCATTTAACCGTTTATTAGTTTAGTTTTTCCAGAAATCTACAATGTAATACATAATATTATTCAAGCATTTTGTAAACTCACCGACATCGCGTTGTGGACCATGTCCTTAACCTCCTGCGGGACCTCGCCCTAGTCTGACCACAACATAGGGACTCTATCCTTAATGAGCGCTCCCACGCGGCCGGAGTACGTCCTCGACTTCCCGCCCGATACTACGTCGCCATCCCCGTCAGTACCGATGACAATCCTCTCTGAGGTACCGACGATCTTCTCGAGAGCCTTCCCTGTGACGGGGCCTCTCTTCTTTTTTGCCGGCTTCGCTCCGACGGTGCCTATTATATGATAAACCAAATTGATTATTAAAATCGGAGAATTATAAGAAAACAAATCATTCATCTTTCATTACCTGAGGGCGAGGAGGCGGACGCGACGGATTTAGTCTCCGATGATGATACCCTCGCGGAAATAAGAGGCGTATGAAAAGGCACGAATCGGTACGCCGCTGATGGAGCCACTGGCGAGGGCAGTGGATAAATTGGCGTCCCTGAGTCATCGACTACAGGTATGGCCAGTATCATCCGCGGAAGGAATAGGTGAGGTGGCGGCATCTGTACCCTAGATGACCCACTAGCCGAAGAAGTAAGAGCTGGAGTGGGCGCCCGGTGTATCTCAGGCATACGGGGTGCAGACACCTCCGTCTGAGGCTGAGCAAACAACTGCCTCGAGGAATGAGGGAAGCCCCGCTGCCTCGATGAAGGGGGCACCTCCGGCTGCCTCTGCGCCGTCTGCAGAAGGCTCGCATGTCTAGCTGTCATGAGGCCCTGAAACGACGTATGAGGGTTGCTAGAGGTTCCCTCAGACGATACGGACCTTTGGCCCTTCGAACCCTTCGTCGATCTAATATTACCGCTCATCCTATTTAAAATATTAATTTGAATCAAGGCCACAAAATCAAAAAATGCAAACTCATTTAAAAAATGTAAAAATATATACACTTCCTAAATACAATTTTCACTTCCTAAAATTTACACATATACACTTCCTAAATATACACTTCATAAATAAAAATATACACTTCCTAACAACACCACAACATTGCAATTGACCGGAAATCAAAGCAAACACAAAATACAAAACAAATATATACATTTCCTAAATACTAAATACAAATATACACTTATTAAATAACAATATACACTTCCTAACAACACCACAACATTGCAATTAACCGGAAAATAAAAGCAAACACAAAATAAAACTAAGCTCAAAACGTACTCGAGGAGGAGGAGGAGGACCGGACAGCGAAGCAGGCCAGCAGGAGGAGGCCGGAGGCCGGAGGAGGAGGAGGAGGCCGGAGGAGGAGGAGGAGGCCGGCCGGAGAGGGAGAGGGAGCGGAGGCCGAGACCGGAGAGGGAGAGGGAGAGGAGGCGGAGACCGGGAGAGGGAGAGGGAGAGGAGGCAGAGACCGGGAGAGTGAGAGGGAGAGGGCGGCGACCGAGAGAGGGAGCGGAGGCGGAGGAGGGGAAATTCGGAGAGGGAGAGGAGGCGGAGGCTAGGGCTTACAACCAGTCGAGCGTTGGTTATACCCGACACTTTAGCCGACGAAATAATAATTTCGTCGGCTAAATAATAATCTCGTCGGCTAAGATAAAATTCGTCGGCTAACCTTGAAATTCGTCTGCTAAACCTATGAAATTCGTCGGCTAAAAACAAAGTTCGTCGGCTATAACCTTTTAAATTCGTCGGCTTTATAACTTTTTATACATTCGTCAAACTGTGACTGCTGCTCGTGATGATCAAACTTGAGAACGAAAATCCGACCGTCAGATCTGACCATCATGATAAAATACATGTATGGAAAAAAATTCAACTTGATCCGACAAGGTTAAGGGCTCGATCCGGACGGTCAATCCGTTAAGTCAAACCCCTAAACGCACGAAAAGGTCATTGGACTGTCTAAATTACGTATTTTGGCCGGACCTTCAACTGAAAATAGTTTCAAACCGATGAGACGCAACAAGTCGTATAAAAATTTTACGCAAAATAACCACCGAAGATAGGGCTACCCATAGGGAGAAAGAATGAAAAATTGCATTGACCGCAACTATCGGCACCGAGACTTGACCGGAATACCGTGATTTTTCAACCGTAGACGTATTTCACCATTCTGGTCATGTCTTATTTCACGACTTTTTTAACGTTTGAAGGTTCTACGTATAGTTTGTTTTTGAAACGGAACATTTACTTAACACTTGGTAAACAAGTTATACAACATTAGTAGGCATGTTGTGATTGTGATGATCAAACTTGAGAAAAGGAAATCCGACGGTCAGATCTGACCATCATGATAAAATACATGTATGGGAAAAAATTCAACTTGATCTGACAAGGTTAAGTGCTCGATCCGGACGGTCAATCCCGTAAGTCAAACCCTAAATGCACGAAAAGGTCGTTGGACCGTCTAAATTTCGTATTTTGGCCGGACCTTCAACTGAAAATATTTTCAAATCGATGAGACACAACAAGTCGTATAAAAATTTTACGTAAAATAACCACCGAAGATAGGGCTATAGTATGTAACAGAAAAAGTTTAGGGTTTAGCCGACGAATACCCTAATTCATTCGTCGGCTATAGTATGTAATAAAAAAATATAAAAATTAATAAAGCGACGAAATATTAGGGTATTCGTCGCTAAGATGGTTTTGGCCGACGACTTCTACTATACTTCGTCGGCTAAGATGGTTTTAGCCACGACTTTCATTTCAATTCGTCGGCTTAGATGGTTTAAGCCGACGACTTTCATTTCAATTCGTCGGCTTTAAGATCTTTTAGCCGACGACTTCCTTTTCAATTCGTCGGCTATAAGTTCTTTTAGCCGACGACTTCTAGTATTCTTCGTCGGCTAAGACGGTTTAGCCGACGACTTTAATATAATTCGTCGGCTAAGATGGTTTAGGCCGACGACTTATGTTGTATTTCGTCGGCTTAAGTAAAAAAATACAAACCCTAAAACAGAAGTTTAAACCATACTAATTTCATGTTCATATATCACCAAATTTATATAAAATAACAGAAATATGAATTCAACATATGTAAACTAGAAATTAAGGTAATACAATCTTTTTTATTACAAATTAATGTATTACGTCCAAAGAAATTAAAATAAGGCTCGTAATCGGAATCATCCGATGAGTCTTCTTCGGTGTCAGAATTAATTTCTGGTAATCTATGCCTTTCCTCATCGCCAGAGTCTTCGTCTGTTTCTTGATTTGGATCAACATCAATAAGCCTTGGCTCTTCATCACGAATTCGCACCGAACGACCCGCTTTAAAATTATTAAGGCGAACGGTAGAGGAGTTAGGAATACCTATTGCGTTGGGCTCTTGATACGCAACATCTTCTTCCTGGTCTTCGGCCTCTCCAAGTGTAGCCGCCCGGTAAATGTTTCGAGGGTGCACAAGGTTGACTACTTTCCACGCGTCACCCTTAGCAAGGTCATCAAGATAAAACACTTGTTTTACCGATGTGGCAAAAACGAACGGGTCATCTTCGTAAGAACTTGTAGCAGTGTTCACCGATAATATTCCGTACTGATCGGTCTTCATGCTCTGCGGGCTAGTATCAAACCATCTACACTTGAAGAGGTGCACTGTCATGCCTTCACCGTAAACGAGTTCCACCACTGAATCAAGAACACCGTAATAGTCAACTCCATTCCGCCCACCATGCGCCATCACCCCAGAATTCTGTGTTCTCCGTCTGCTGTCTCTCTGTTCACATATAAATTGCACGCCATTCACCTTGCACATCGGATAAACTCTTGACATTATCGGCTTCATCGCTAGAAGTCTTAGTTCGTGCGACCAATTTGGGTGACCATCAAATTGAATATGGTTCATCTGCAACCAACAATTTAACTGTAAATATGGATAATTATGCAATAAACATAAATACGTACATAAATATTGAATTACGTACCCAGCCGCCAAAATAGTTTGCGAACTCCCTGTTGTGGTACTCGAGATCACCTTGAATGTCTGGACAATATAGATGGATGTCTTTCCAGTATTCAACTTCTGGACAGTTAATCAATACCCACCAGTGGGCAATGACTAGCTCATGTGGTTGCAACTTGTAGGAGTCTGGCAAAATTCCATAAACTTCAACATCACTGGAGAGTATGGAAAGTGAACTTCGGTACATCTACCGGCATGGCTTCGTCTGTTTCCTTCAACGCTCCTAAATACAACTTCATGTAGGTGACGCACTCGTGCGCAATATATGCTTCAGCTATACATCCTTCAGGCGCGGATTTATTAGCCACATAATCTTTGTAGTCTCCAAGTTGCCTATAAATCAAGTTGCAAAGTGTTATGATTATTGAACATGTATATATATATGAGGAATTCAGGTGTAAAAAACGTACCTTTCCATGGGATACATCCAAGTGTAGTGTACTGGACCGGTAAGCAACAATTGCTCGGGAAGATGGATCATCAGGTGAGGCATGATGTCAAAAAAATTTGGAGGAAATATCCTCTCAAATTTACACATGATATAAATGATGTCCTCTTGCATTTCCCGGAGGTTAGATTTTTTCACTTCCCGTGTGCATAACTTCTGGAAGAATCTTGCCAACGCTACTAACGGCTCCACCACCTGACGGGGAAGGAACGGTCGAATGAAAACAGGGAAGAGACGTTGTAGCAGGATATGACAGTCATGACTCTTCAACCCGTACATCTTATTGTCCCGGAAGTTCACACACCGGGCTATATTTCCTGCATAGCCTGAAGGATACTTCACACAACTCATCCACCTGAAAATTACGTTCTTCTGGTCAGGCTTCACGGTGTAAGGAGCTTGAGGCATTTTTTTCTTCCCTTCTTTCAACCACAGATGTCTTCTTAACTGCATTTTTTTTAGATCAATGCGTGCCTTAGGACCGTCTTTCGTCTTCCCCTCCAAGTTCAGCACTGTGCCCACCACACTGTCGCAAACATTCTTTTCTATGTGCATCACATCTAGGTAGTGCCTGATCAACAACTTACTCCAGTATGGGAGTTCCCAGAATATGCTCTTATGTGTCCAGAATTTGTACCTGTCGGGTCTTTCAGGTATTGCCGCAACAATATTGGGATGATTGCTGAGCTGCCCAAAATCGTACTCATTAAGCACTGCTAAAATTTCTTCTCCCGTCCATCTTCTGGGAGGCACACCGTGTTCTACGGTCCCATCAAATGCCTTGTCATCGAACCGCCATTCGTGATTATATGGAAGGAAAGCACGGTGACCCAATCTGCATATCTTGTTGCAATGACTGCTGCTCCCCTCATCGCTAAGGCACTCTGGACAAGCCTTGTATCCCCTAACAACGTTGCCCGACAACATCCCACGGGCAGGAAAATCACTGATGGTACCAACAACCATGACATGCATCTGGAACATCTCGTGCATGTACTTGTCATAAGTGGGATGACCAACTTCCCACAAAAACTGAAGCTCTTCAATCAAAGGTCTCAAATACACATCGAGACACTTCCCTGGATAACCGGGCCCGGAATCAACAAACTCAACATATTGTATTCCTTCTTCATGCACATCCATGGAGGAAGGTTGTACGGTACCAAAATCACCGGCCATACACTGTATTGAAGACTCATGTTGCCAAAAGGTTGAACCCGTCGGATGAGAGCCCGAGCCTCACATTTCGGACCTCTGACGCAAAATGAGAAAACTCCCTGTCTATATGCTTCCAAGCCTCCCCGTCAGCAGGGTGTATAAGGGTATCTTCGTCATGCAATTCCCTATCAACGTGCCATCTCATAGCTTTGGCCGTGTGTGAAGACATGTACAACCGCTCAAGCCTATCCCTCAACGGGAAATACCGAAGTACCTTCACAGGTTTCCTATTGCCTGCAGGAGTCAGCTTATACCTGTCAGTGTGACATACCGGACATGCGTCAAGCCCACCAAGGTCATTCCCTTCTGGATCTTTACCCCAGAAGAGAACGCAGTCATATCTGCATGCATGGATCTTGATGTAGGAAAGCCCAAGATCTTTCAGGATACATCGGACCTTACGATGAGTGGTAGGAAGACGATGACCGTGGGGCAGCATCGAAGCAGTGTACTGTAGATAATCATCAACAGCCTTCACGGTCGATTTTGTCTCAACTTTAATCTTCATTACGTCCATCACACTTTCAAGAACGGTCTTCTGACAACCGGGGTACACAGGAGTCTGTTGGAAAGCAAGCAGTTTGTTGTACTTTTCAATACCAGCAGTGTTGACAGCTCTAGGGAAGGGCTGCACCGGGTCACATATACTGTCCTTGAGCGCACACCGCTCTCATAAGGAAACATGTCGTTGATGAATGCCGTTGTTGATCGTTGGATGTACTGCCCGTCTCACAAAATTGCCCATGATCATGCGGACCCCCTGATGATGTTTCACCGTGATATAACCAACATGTGTACTTCTCCCAAAACCCGTTACTCCTCAGGTGCTGCCATACTTTGTCAATGGGAAATCGATGCATATCGCTGCGACACTGACATTTCGTGCACGGGCAATAGAAAATTGTATTCCCGTTAGCATTAGCCAGCGCATATTCATAAAACTCATAACTCCTGCACCGTATCTTTTGTCCCATTTTGGAAGCGAAATCCAACTCTTATCCATATCCTGAAAATATAACAAAATATATATTTATAACGCTAGCTAATTATTAATGAAATTTCATGCCATATATAAAATCTCAATTCATTTACTATATATTCTACGTACTACAACTAATTAATAACAAATTAATTAACACACACACACATATATATATATATATATAACTATATACTTAATAATTACATAACATATATATATATATATATATATATATATATATATCTACATCATCACAAAATCATCATGTGGTATATACCATCACACAATATTATAAATTATTAACATATATATATATATATATCTATCTATATATATCTATAATATACTACACTTATAAACAACTTCATATATATATCAAATCATCAACCAAATCGATCAACATATATGTATATATATATACATCCAACATACTCAAAATCAATCAACTCGATCATAACAATATATATATCAACATCATCACAAAATCATCATAACTCATATATATCATCAACAACTTCATACCATATCAACACAATATTATAAATTAATTAACATATATATAAACTATTTATTAACAACAACATTAATTCATATATATAATTATCAAATCATCAACCAAATCGATCTACATCCAATGTACTCAAATCAATCAACTCAATCACACTCAAAATCAATAAATTAACTCAATCACACTTAAAATCGATCAACTCAAATAAAACTCAATTAATCAACATATATATACATATACGTACCTATATATGGCTCCACAAACTAATTATGGACAGATTTCGACAACACCCAAACTTTTTCCCGTTTTTTTTTCCTCAGATGAGCTGCTGCTGTCCAGATCCGCAAATATAAAGCACTTTAGCCGACGACATATTAATTTCGTCGGCTAAACTTTTAAATATTTCGTCGGCCATAGTCTGTGAACTTTAGCCGACGAAATAAATTCTTTAGCCGACGAAATTTTTTTTTCGTCGGCTAAAGTTTACCATAGCCGACGAAAATTTACTTAGCCGACGAAGGAAAATTTTCGTCGGCTAAGTGAAAAATTCTTCGTCGGCCTGGTTTTTTTTTTTTTTCGTCGGCTAAAGCCTTCTTCTGGTAGTGAATAGTGCACACACATGTTTGATAGTATGTCTAAAGACCCACACCAAGCTGAAACCAGTGGGCTTTTCCAATCTCAGTTTTTACAGTTAAAAATAGACTCTCCAATGATCGTTTTTTAAACTTGTTTCAAGCAAAACGGAGTTGATTTGAGAACTTGTGCTATTTTGAAGTTCACATAGTGTTTTAGAGTCTTAGTAAAGTTACTGCATTTTCAGTCACTTTGGATCCCTATTTGGCTATGCATTTGAACTCCAAACGGCTTGTAATTTTGGGACATTGTTTCTTTTCTTGTCTATTTTGATTCTGAAAATTTTTTCCCTGAAAATATTGAAAGGTCAATTGTTGGTGAATTTTTCTTTCTTACTACCTGTTTTCTGAAAATTTCTCAGATTTGCAGCTCATTGTTATAAAACAATGATTTGGGATCCTTCACTCTTATTTTTGTCATTGATATTTGACAAGTTTATCTATGCATAAATCCTGTACTTTTAGTTCTAAAAGGGCATGAAGGATTCCATTCTTGACAAGCATCACTTTTGCATGTTCTTATCAATACTTCTTATTTGTGTTCTCTTTGGAGAGCTTTAACTTTAGCATTGGAGGACCAGTTGGTAAGTGGGTTTATTGCATTTCTGCCTTCAATCTAGTTATTTTTCTAATTTTTGCATTAGTGATATTATGCATAGTTACCTATTGGTATCATTAGCTTAAATGGACTAAAAATATGGATGATATTGCCACTTTAGGGGTACTTAGCCTTGGTATTCTATCATGGTATTCTATGGAGATTAGTTATAAGTACGGTTCATGAGATATATGTAGCCTCTCTAGATTGTGCTCATAGGTTTTGGTTGTTGATGTTGTGCCTGTTTATGGCTGATCTCTTACAGTTTGATCATTGTAAGAGACCAAATTCTAAGTCTCTTGTGAATGCCTACATTCCTCTTAAGAAAGAAACAAAGTATGCTAACTTCATTTATCTTGTAATGATCATGCTTTTGAGTATGCTACCGAAATTTGATTCATTTATCCAATATTTGAATGAGTTTTTATGTTGTACATGCTCTTGTATATTCTTTTAGTTGAGAGGCTTGATGAGTGAATTTTTGGGGTCATATCACAGGTTAAGGAGGCTATCAATTATATGAGCATGAATTGTTGGACTGGAAAAGGTGTAGAAGTGAGCTTTCATTTTGCAATTCAAGTTATTTGATGATCAATATAAGTGGATTAATGCAAACTAAATTGTGTATCATGTACATTTTGTATTTAAGTTTCACTAAATTGTGTTTCATGTACAATTTTGTATTTAAGTTTCTTGTATGGATAATAGGGCATGCTTTTAAAGTCCCATTTAAAACAATGGTTTGGATCCTTTCAGTCGGATTTTGATGATTTCAATGTGCTTTAGTTGCTATTGTTTATTTGGTAAATTAGTAAGACATATAACACATTAATGACAATCCAACGTTGTTTGACGAAATGATATCTATTCACACCATGCCTATTAGCAAAAATCATGTCTACTCTTTAACAATCACACAACCATAAAATCAAGAAAACCTGTTGTATGAACATCACTTCACACAATAGTTTTCATGTCGAAAGCTGTTGTGTGATTGTTGACATATATTATCGAGAGCGACCTCGACATATGTCGACATATTTTGATGAGATCTGTCGATATTCACACACAGCTCTTAAAAGGAACATTATGTGAGTTGACAATTACACAAGGGTTTTATTGAAAAAACTGTTGTGTGATTCTCGACAGATATCATCGACAGCTGTCGAGAAGCAGCCCAACATGTGTCAGCATCTGTCGCTATAATATCTGTCGAGACTCGCCAACAACATTTTACAAAAAACCATTGTGTGATTCTCGGCATATTTCATCGACATATGTCGACAGCTGCCGAGGAAGCAGCTCGACATGTGTCGGCAGCTGTCGATAATATCTGCCGAGACTCACACAATGGTTTTATTGTGTAGTGTTGTGTGTCAGTTAGTTAGACAAGCTTTTTTTAGCGTTGTGTGACATGTTTATCAGACAACGATCGGATTAACAACGGATTTGACTTTAACAGACGACGTTTTTTCCCTCGTCGTGTGATGCATTATCTGGCGTAGTGACTTTACGCGCCACCTCCTTTGTTCTTTTTGCTGGCTTTAGCCCTTCAGGGTGTCATACCCCATTCTTCTTCTTTCCTCTTTTGTACCCCACGCTTCTTCAGTTGACGTCTCTTTCAATCGAACCAATCTCCACAGTTTGTTTTGAGCCCTTCTGCTTGACATATTTTTTTGAGCCCTCCTGCTTGCTGTTCTTCATTCTTCAAGCTGGTTGCTTCATTCATTTTTTTTAAGGCCATTTCCACAGCTTGATCAACAAGTTTGTCTAGTTTAGACAGCTTGACATCGTCGTCACAGGTTCATCGTCTTCTGGAAATATCTTTCGCACGGAACTGGTTCTGCTACTTGTTCAAAAACTACACAAAAGAAAAACACAAGTTATCCTCAAAAAAATGAAGAAAACACAATATTTATTGGGGGTCAGTAAACTGATTTCTACTCTTACCTCTTTAGTTCCTGGTTGCTCCTCTCTCTCTGCCATTATATTCTTCCTCTTCAACCAGCTTTGACCTATCCTCCTCCTCCTCCTCCTTCTCCTCATTACACATATTATCTGTTTTGTCTGAGCATGTTTGCCCCCTTGTGCAACTGTTTTTTGAGAGCGTTGATTTCATTTTTGTCTGCCCTCTTTTCTTTCTCTAGCTCAATGATTTGGCTATCCGCTTTCTTTAACTTGCCGAGCAATTCAGTGTTTTTGTTCACCAGTTCTTCATTTGCTTTGGCAAGTTCTGTCAGCTTCTTCTTCATATCTTCTATCGGCAGCTCCTGTACACGTTATAACAACGAAATCGTTACTGTTAAACAATATATACAAATAAACAAGTTTACTGCCCCCCAGTAAACTTCTACTGGGGTACAGTAAACAACAATCATTATCTCCCTTTCAATTTCATGACAATTACACACTTATATACTCTAATAAACAACTTTATTGCCCCTAGGAAACTCAGTAGAAGTTTTACTGCCCCCCAGTAAACTTAACTTCTACTGGGGGTCAGTAAACCTTCTATACATTATCTCCCATTCAATTTCATGACAATACACACTTAATATACCCTAATAAACAACTTTATTGCCCCCTAGTAAACTCAGTAGAAGTTTACTGCCCCCCAGTAAACTTCTACTGGGGGTCAGTAACTTCTATACATTATCTCCCATTCAATTTCATGACAATTACACACTTATATACCTTAATAAACAACTTTATTGCCCCCTAGTAAACCAGTAGTAGTTTACTGCCCCCTAGTAAACTTCTACTGGGGTCAGTAAACTTCTATACATTATCTCTCATTCAATTTCATGACAATTACACACTTAATATACCCTAATAAACAACTTTATTGCCCCCTAGTAAACCAGTAGAAGTTTACTTTCCCCCAATAAACTTTACTGGGGTCAGTAAACTTCTATACATGTTCCATTTTCATTGCTAATAGTTTTACTAGGTGTTAGTAACCATTCAAACTTACCCAATCAATTGTCCTTGGTGTTCCATTGTCATCTTGCAGCCGCTTATCATTGCCAGAACTCGTTTCTCCTCCTCATCCATCTATGGACCTTCTATTATGAGTTTCTGTTTTTACATTTATAAGACACAAATCAGTTTATTTAGTTTTTCAAAAAACAAACATTAATACAAGGCAATATATTTTTTTAATTTTAAAAATGGCTATGTAAATAAATACCATTACCTCTAGCAATTCAGGTCTTCTCAAATACTCCTTTTCTTTGATGATCTCTTGTATTGACCATCTTAGAAATCTGGGAGTCTCCTTCTCTTTCCAGATAATCCGTGGCTTATTGATGATATTGAAAGCTTTGTTCTCTGATTTACTGCGTATAATTGGAATGACAATGAAGGGAGATACTGTATTGTTGCTTACTCTTGTCAAATAGAAGTTTACTGAGGGGCAGTAAACTTCCACTGGGTTTACTAGGGGGCAATAAAGTTGTTTATTAGGGTAATAATGGGTATCTGTTGTCATTTTGCAAGTTACTGATCCCCAGTAGAAGTTACTTGGGGGCAGTAAACTTTATTTTTTGCATATGCAGTTTATAAATGCAAGTTTTACTACTTATATGCAGGATGAGAAGAAGTTCAAGGCCTTTAGGTTGTGAATTCTGATACGAAGAGGATTCGGTTCAAGAACCTGTAGCTTCTATGAGGGCATAACAAAAATAGGAGAGTTTTAGTAGAAGTGAAGTCGAAGAAAAAGAGAAAGAGGTCCAGAAGGGTGCCGTTGCTGAAGAGAAGAAGATGATGATTACCTGAAGATGAAGAGGGGAAACAGAAAAGTACTTTTTCAGAGAGATCAACAGGCAGAAAAAGAAACAGCGGAGCAGATTCAGGGGGGGAGGAGGAGGAAGAAAATGAAAGAAAGAAGAAGGAAAAGGAGGAGAAGGTGCTTACCAAGATCAAACACGTGCAGCAAAAGTTCTCATTGCATCATTTTATATGTTAATGTATAGATACAAGGAGAGCATCCCAGAAGAATCATGGGAGTTGATAAACAACACTTGTTTTCGGGGAATAATTAAAGCATTCAGATTGGACAAGTTGAGGAGGATCAAGTGAAGAAGCTTGAATCTGATTTTGAGATCCTAATGAGGCACTACAACAGTGACAATAAAAACTTCATATTTGGGAACACGAGATTGAAATTATGTAGCATGACGTGCATTCAATTTTGGAATAACCAAAGAAGGCTCGGATGTGGATATCACAATAGACCAGAAATACTGCAATACAGTAACAAGAATGTGGCAGATTCTGCTGTCTTTGGAAAGCAAACAAGAAGAACAACTCACCAGAAAGTTATTGATGACACATTAATGGAAGAGCTTAGGAAGCTTCAAAAGAAGAAGGGGGATCCAAGGAAGATAGCCTCTTTAGTTATAATGTACCTTATGGCAGCTTTATTTTTCAGCAGAAGCGGGAACCACATTGAATGGAAACTGATACTCAATGTGAAGACCTTGAAGACATCGACAAATACAACTGGTCACATAAGGTATAGAATCTTACAACCAGGACTTCACAACCGTAAGGGGGGAGCCAAGAGTTTTGAACGGATGCCTCCTTTTGGTTCTATACTGGGTTCCTTGGAAAACAAAAATAAAGAAGC
>WPAB01000150.1:0-56154 GCA_010134655.1 Fragaria nilgerrensis | reverse complement strand
AGAGTGGAGTTAAATAACAGCACTACATGTTGCTATCTTCAATTTATTTTTACTTTAATCTTTTGTTACTAAGACTTGCAGGTCATTTGATTCTGTCTTGATACAGAGCTCAATTGTGAAAGGTCATGGAAATGTAACTATGAAAGTAATGCAGAGCAGGATCAATGTGTAAGAGGTTTCCCATGTTGAAGAACTTCCATGTTTTTAGAGATTTCGTTGCTTGTAATCAATGTACATCATTGAATCACAATTTGATAAACAATGATTATGATACCGAAGAAAATTTTTGGACTTGGAGACTGGTTAAGGTTTATGAAGCTGTTGACCCTTGTATGAACAGATTTGATAAACATCTGGAGTAATAGTGAAGGAAAGATGAACATAATAAGAGGATTTCGAAAACTTGCCAAAAAAATAAATAAATAAAGTAAAGATGAACTAAACAAAGCATTTAACACACCAGAACAGGGTTTCAAATGCATTCATATGCAACAAGGGCAGAGAACCCAGAAATTAACTAGGATAAACACCAAACTTCTGGTAATCCTACTAACTTCAAAAGCAAAATTGGGCAACTGAATCGAACTTTACTTAACGAACTCAATAAAAGCCTAATGAACAACATTCATTATTATCACTGCTGCCAGACACATTGAGGTTGAGATATAGCATACGAATCATAAGAATTAGTATATGTAAAATTGAGGTTGATATCACCCTGTTATAATAGACTAGAAAGATGCCTGCACGTTGCAGCGGGACTTTGGCATATTTCTTCTTGTGATAGCTCCAATTCAAGCAACTACAAATATACTTGAGCTTGTTAATCGTTTAGTACGTGCCAAGGCTGCTGTTAAAGAAGCATTCCGCAATATCTGGTGTTGATATCTGCAAATGAGAAGTAACTATGAGATGTTTGTTTCATAAAAAACCACAGACATAAAGAACATGATCAAAACATGGAGGGTAGCGTACATGTCAACTTCAGATAGAAAGTAATCTCATACGATATGAAAACAGGAGCAAGACATTAGGTCTGATTATGATCATATGATCATATGAATAGAAGCTGCAAAAGAGGAAACTGACCAGAAAAATTTACTAAAAAGAACAAAGACTACATATCAAAATCTATTAGCAACAGACTACACAATTTTCATTAAACTACTTGTGTCCTTACTTACATAATGTAAATGGTAAAGAAGTATAGTCGAAATGTTAATGGTTGAGGTGATTAAAATTTCATTAAGATTATACCCTTTAAATTCAATAAAAGCTAAATGCGGGAATTTGTTCTCACATCAATGTTTATGATATATATTGTCTAGTGCAAACACAAAGCAAGTAAAATCTTTACTTGAAAAGCTGTGCAATTGGAAACGCAATTAGTTGATGAACACAATTGAGTGCAGGCAATTATAAGCATCTATGCATATGCAATGAAGCAAGATTGTAATAGAATAGAATGTTTCTATTACCTGTTGATTAACAGCTTTGTATTTCCAACACTCTTTTAGTGAACCAACTGAATAGAAGCTGCAAGAGGGAAACTGATCAGAAAATTTACTGAAAAGAACAAACAGATACAACAACATCAAAGTTTATTAGAACAAACAGTTCTAAAACTTCTGACATTGAGTATTGATGATGCTAAACCATACACATAAGTAAATCAAACAGTAGGTGAGTGAAGTTATGAATGATGATCTCTTTTCGAAAAGACACGCGTTTAGTTTACGGAGAGCAAGAACTATATGTAATACATATACACATATACTTCAGAGAGACTTACATTAACTTCAATATGGTGATCTCGTTCACTCGCTAGTTTAGTTTCTCTGAAGTATCCTTTACTAATTAAACAAAAGTACCAGATGATAGAACTTATCATGCAAGTAAACATTTCAAACTGGCACCAGACATTAATGCGGCCATTACTCATCACACAATTGCATATCAGGGTAGCATTGCTCTATTCTCTATCGTACAAAGATACCTGACTAACCACAAACTGTTAGCAAAATGCAAAAACTAATTGGCCTTTGATATCCTTGAACGAAGCTCTTTTCGGAACAATTAAGCTCTATTTCCTAACAGTTGCTTCAATTTCAAAATTACAATGACGATCCTAAATTACACACAAACAGATACACAACATCAAAGTCTATTAGCAACACTACATAATTTCATTAAACTACTTGTGTCCTTACTGGTTCCCTTTGTTTTCAATTTGCTTTCAGAGAACAATGCACAAATCATTTTGTTTTCATAGAACTCAGGGCAAGAAGAAGCAGTACCTTTCTTGGCCTTGATAGAACTCTCCTTACTAAGAAAAGCAATCAATCACAGAACCTGAAGGCATAAAAAGAAATCGATCAAAAAAAGAAAAGAACAAAACATTGAAGAACGATCAAAGTCAGGAATCCACGAAAATATGTAAACTAATTGCCTATATCTATAAATACAATCATCCAATTCAAAAAAAAAAAAAAAATCGGAGGAATTTGGTGTTCTGGAGAACAAACTAAAAGGGTAAGCACATGAAGAAAGATTGACGATACATACAGATCCATAAAAATTGGGACCAAATCTGCTAGTTTCTGACCTGAAATTCTTGGAGACCAAATATGGAAAGGATTTGGATTTGGTTACTGACTGCACAACTCCGATTTATGAAGCGAGAGACAGAGAGAGATCTTGAGAGTGGACTGAGTGTTCGGAGAGAGACGCGGCCAGAGATAGGTGTCGTCGCGGGTGAGCTGCTTGCGGAGGAGGATGGCGGACATGGCCTGCGCCGGCGAGAATTGGAGGAGGTGAGCGAGTTTGAGTGAGAGCGAGTCAGGATCGGTCTGCTTGTAGAGGTTGAAGAGGAGCTCGGCCTGGGATCGCTGCTCGTTGGGGAGGCCATCAGGTGGGAGATTAGGGTTTCGAGAGGGGCCGGGTCGGGGCCGAGAATCGTCGCGAGTTGCGCCTGCTGGAGCTGAGTCGACTCGGCCATTGAAATCGGCGCGTTTTTGAGTTTCTTGGGGGACTGCGCGAAGAGATGGGTGGCGTTTAAAGTAGACGCGGGAGTAGAGGAGTCTGGGTTCACTTCGCTCTCTCCCTCTCTCACCTGACCTTTTGCACGGCTGAACGAGAAGCATCTGGAACAAAACAGGCAAGGGCAGTACCGGAATTGCACAGCCCAGAATGAGGGCAGATCCGGAAACAAACTGTTTTTTACTGTACATGAACAGTAATCAATAAATAGATATACAGTATGAAATAAAGGTTTCTTTTTCCATATAAGCAAAAAATATCAACTCACTTTGTTAAACATAACAGAACTAAGACGGGCATGAATCAACTCTAAGAACAAATCTAACTTGTTAGATTTTCTAAACCAATAATGGATCTGCAATGTAATATGCAGCATATGTAACCTCAGCTTAAAGTTAATATATACTGTTACAAAACAAAACTCGGACCAAGGTTATATTAACTCATGCCATTAGAGTAGCTTTAGAGGTCAGCTTCTTCCTGAGCATCTTAACTTCTAGTTTTCCCTGCAAAAGAAAGGAGAACTTTCAGAGTCAGAACATGTTATACATCTGCACACTTAAAATCCAATAAGCATTGCGCTTCTACGAAGATATTAACAGACCAACAATGAATATTTAATAAAAGAAGCAACCTGGGAAATCTTCAATTCCAATTTAAAGGAGAACTGAATAATTCAATCTAAAGTTCTCTACACATGCTTTTGTATATTCAATATGAAAACAGAAAAATGGCAAATTAGTTTAATCTCAACCAATCTACATTTTGGGCACAGTCTAATCTTATCAACTCAGTATTTTCCATTGACAACCATAAGTATTACCATCTACTGGAGAATCAAAAAAAAAAAAATGAGATTAGCAAGTTTGTTCTTTCATTGTTTCTTAAGTATGGCAAATCAAACAAAGTGATAAAAGAAACAAACAAACTTGAAGCAAAAACTGAAACTAAAACCAAAATAAGCTAATCAAAGTTGAAATCAATAACTAATAATGCAATTAGTAAGGTATTACAATGCTAATCAAAGACTTGAAAAGCAATAAGCAACAAATTTCCAATTTAAGTACCTCTGAAGCTGAAGAAGAGCTCCTTTTCTTAAGACGTAGTTGTTTCAGAATCCAAAATAAACCCAGCACCTGAACAGAACAGAAGACCATAAAATTAATAACTGAAAAGAAACAATGATAAGGAGTTTCAATATTGAATATGCATATCAAAGTCTCTCAAAATAAATCAGCAACTAAGGTTTACCTCAGAAAAAAGTTTCATAAACTAATATTTGCATATCTAAAAGTTTTTGCCTCAACCACCTTAGAACATCCTGCAAAAAAAAAAAAGTTCAGATCCTGAGATCATGTACACATAAGTATGATCACAACTGTGCAAATTTGTTGTCAATGAAGACAATTACCATATATATAAGGAATGCACATTTCATATACATACTTCCTTGGCATAACATCGATCTATACAGTTATAATGTGAAAAGAGAAATAGTCTTCAACCCACAGATACAAACACAATATACCCAATCTTATTGCAAAAGAAAAAAACCATCGGTTTTGTGAACTTAGAAAATCAGATTAAAGAAAGAAAACAACATACAGATATGATCGAGCATATCAAAGATTCAAAGAAAACCCAACAAAACTGAAGGATAGAAACATCTTTGTGAAATAGAATCTTCAACTGTAAATTTTATCTTTTGTTAATGAAACTGAAATCACTTGCATATATAATACTATGAAGATCACAATGGAAAGATGAATTTGTTAAAAGTACAACCATAAAATTTCTATCTTTAGCTACCCCAGCCTACAGAAAACATAGTTCAATAATGATAAGCAAAAAGAAAAATTAAAAATTAAAACAGAAAATGCATGTCGTTACCTAGCTCAAGTCCAATCAGTCTCTAAAACGTATACTCTTGTTGGAGATCACTGCTCTCAATCTGATCTAATGACTCCCTATAGAGCAAAATAGCTGATCATCAAAACGTTCGCAGTACTAAAACCACTTGGAAATGGATAAGATATAGCAATGTACTCTTTTTTTAACGGAAACTGTAAATCCAAGATTACAAAAAACCAAAACATGTAAATTTAGTACTAAAAACAGTACCATATATGTATTCTCCCATATATATCAGATACTATAGTCATATACTGTATACATGTATGAAGGCCCTTACCCTAAGAATCTTGCGGGACTGTTCTAAATCTGATACTCAGAGATAAGAGTTTGGTCTTAGATCATCCAGTAAACTTATATAAACACCCCATTTAAGATCAAATTTATGTAGTACTGTAATGCTATATCAAAAACACACCAATGAAGCCAATTTTTTCTTCATCGTCTCTCTCCTTCTCCTTCCTCTCTTGGCCTCATGCTCAGAGCAAAAGGTTGATACATACATAATCTTCTAGTTATGGATAGTTATAAAGAGACAAAACTTGAATTGGGAAAAAAACCCAATCAGCTCAAATCTATTAAATGTACTAATTAGGAACAAAAATATATTCTTATAAATGTCAATGAAATTGATGCACATATACATGTACGTAGCCAAACCAAATACAAAAATAAAAAGGTATATACTGTATATAAAAGAAAACAGATCAAAACTAAATTGGAAGAGGCTAATTACTTTTCACTTGTCAAACCCTTTGAAGTTAAACATTCACAGTTCCTGTAATGCAACTAAGACCAATTTGGAGTCACCGTACCTTGCCCAACAAATCAACATGTAAGAAGAGTTTATTAGTAAAATAAGGATAACTTCGTATTCAAATTTTCAACACAAAGAATATAAGAGCATCTACAATGGAAACTCTAATCAATTTACAACCTTTAATAATCACCCTATATACAACCTTTAATAATCACCCTATATCTTGTGTATTTGCAGCTTAAAAACCCAGAATCTCAAATCACACAACCAACTACACCACCTAACAAATGATCAAAAGGAAGCTACTTTCCATTACCAACACCGAAACCCACATCAATACAAACACAATCACTACCAGACTCAAAGAAACCAATCACAAAAACCCAATTCACACCACCAACTGAACACACACCAAATTGTCTCAAAAAGCATTAAAGACTCAAACTTTAAGCAATCAAATGCAAAAAAAAAAAACGATCTGGGTATCAACCAAAAGAGTGAGAGAGGCATTCACCTTCGTCAGTTAGTTCAGTTTCCGGATCAGTCGCCGATCAGCAAGATAGAAGAAGAGGATCAATCTTTAATGCGGCGAAGTTTGTGAGAGAGATCACTCTGAAAGCTTGAAGAGGATCAATCTGAAAGCTTGAAGAGAGAGCTGTGGAGAAAAGGAAAAGAATCTGGCAAAGGGGACGGTTATGGAACGATGAGGTCGGCTATGGAGAAAAGGAAAAAGTATCTGGCAGAGAGAGTGTGAAATGACCTGCCTCGAATTTCACCCTGAACCGGAGTAAATCATGCGGGGACCACCTCCAAGGAAAGATTTACGTAAAATTCGGTACAACCTCCCTTGAAGATGGACAACCCTTCCAATAGAAACCTGCAAACACGTCTAAAGGTTCCAAATCCAACCTTAACTTCTGGAGCCTTCGTGCTCCCCAAAAACAATCACCACCAACAAGATAATAAACATTATCTAAGATAATATACATCATCCGAAAATATTCTAAAATATCAACAAGCCTTCACCCACAACCAAAAATATATACATTAAACCCAAGTATTCAGAGCTACTAGACATTAGCGGAAATAAGAAAAGACAAGTAGGCTAAACATGTAACCTACTGATGAAAGGTGGTAGAAATACGGGTGACTATGCCTCGTCTCCTACTAGATCCAATCCGAACTCTGCAGACTGGGCATTTTAAAACGAAAGGCCCAGGGGAAGACATTTAATAACGTTAGAGTGAGTGGACAAAAAAAATTTAATAATAAATTATTTATGCATTCCCATTTTAATTTCATAGAAAAATATACTGCATGCGGCAGCTCAAAAGTACTCAACTCAAAAACTGACAATTTTACGACTAGCTCCGGCTAGTCACCAACTCAATAAAATGAAGCCTCTCAGGCTAACTATATATAATCATATATTCGTATGTATTTACACTCGTCAGACTTCTTGTATGAATCCTAGAAACAATTAGAAAAATAGAAATTCATACAAGGCTACAACGCTGGCGTCTAACGCTCACGTTGCGCCATAATGGTATTTTTTCCTCATTATGACTAAAAAGACGGTGTGTATATATATATACGCGCATATCCCTATATAAATTATTATATTTATATAGGGCTACGACGATTGCGTCTAACGCTCACGTCGTACCATAATGGAATTTTACCTCAGTATGGTGGAAAAGCACGTATCGCTAGCTAGCATTTATTTATATACTATACTCATAAACATCCAAAATACATATCCACCGAAAATCTCATTTTCGGGATCTCTCCAAAGGAGGAAAAATTACCAAATAGCCGAGAAATCAATAATCTCATCAGAAGAAATAAATGATTAATAAAATCATTCATCGCATGCTTTTTTATTTAAAACAAACGTCCACTCACAAATTAGGCCTAAGCCTGATGACGCTCCAAGGCTTCTTCTGCACGGGCCTCCTCACGTCCTGTTCCAAATATATAATTAATTTACCAACTAAATTCCAGTATTTGATAAAATAGGCAAAATTAATCGTGAGCCATAAATACGCTCATCATTGCCTAACTTCGATATTCTTAAATCGAAACGATCCAAACTTTTATATCATACTCGGCAGTCGTAAATACAACCTTTTCCAGAAATTGATTTAAATTCTACGGTCGGATTTTACATTATTTAACCGCCAAAATATCAAACTTTAGAAATTCACAAACCTATTCAAAACTCGTCCGAAAATTCTAAAACTCATTCCATTAAACTCCTCATAAAAATCTCCACCAAAAACAATTTTCAGCGGCGGCCCGCCGGCAGCGGCGGCCGGAGGCCGATTCTAGCGACGTCCAAAATCTACCAAATTTTAACAGTAGCTTCCTCTCAACATCCCAAACAACTTTCATAACTATCACTAAGTCCAATTTCACGCCTAACTAGGTCAATCGAACGAAAACATCCAAAAAGCCCTAGAATTTCAACTTCGAATTTCTTCTTACCGAGCTCAAGAGGGATCGAGCCTTTTGGAGGGGTTGTTGCACGGGAGGAGAGCTACAAAACCGTACCAAGCTTGCCCGGATTGGTGGCCGGAGGAGGGAGTTCCGGCGACGGAAAGCTCAAGGTAGCCGCGCCTTTCGGGCGGCACCACTCCTTCACGGCGACGCTACACGGCCGGTCACCGGCCCAGAAAGAGAGAGGGGACGGCGGGGGTCCGAACGGGACCAGTCCGGCGATATCTGGTGGCCGGACGGCGGCAGGCCACGTCGGGAAAGTTCCGGTAGCGGGAGGGAAAATCGGGAGAGAGAAAGAGAGAGAAAACGTCGGGAGAGAAAGAGAGAGAGGAGAGAGAAAAGAAAAGATTTTGGGCCTCACCCATCCGGCCCAACTCTTCTATACAACCCAAATCCAAAATTTAACACCCCCAAAAATAATACCCTAATAAAAATTACCTTTTACTAGCTAAAATTTACCATTTTTTTACCGTCGTTACATTTTTCTCTTACGAATAACTCTCCGAAATAATCGTCCCTCAAAACCCCTCTAGGGACCAATTAAACCATAACTCAATGTCGAAGACGGTAAAAATTCTTATTATAATCAAGCTAGTAAATAAGATAAAATTTTACGGGTCGGGATGTGACAGAGTGAGAGAGAACGATGAGGTCTGGAAATTTCAGGAATGAGAGCGAGATAAAACGATATTTTACTTCATTGTCTTGTTGGACTGAGACCAATAAATTATGTGTTGCCAAAGCCCAAATCAACCGACAAAGCACAGCTAGAATCGTATATCACCTTGATTGGGCGGATCGTTTAGGCCGGCGAAGTTCGTAGATTATTGTTGAAATCAGCGGAAGAGATGAATTACAGACACACCTAAACCCAGACAAATCCCTCATATTCTCCTTTCTCCTCTGCTCTCTGTCCTCGATCGTTGGTCATTATCTTTGGAATTGCTCTCTTTGAATGGAAACGCAGTCACAGGAATGAAATAAGTTATTTCAAGATGAAAAGCTTTAATCGATTACAAAAATTAAAAACTATAAACATGAAAACCACCATAAAATCTGGAAACCAATCTTGAAATCTGAAAACGAATTGGATTCGGTTACTCACCCTTTATAGATACAAACCCAGGCAAATCCCTTCTGCTGAAACCACTTGGATTCGGTCCTTTATAGATACAAACCCAGACAAATCCCAACCCAGACTAATCTCTCCTATTGGTACTCACCTTTTATAGATACACAAACTCAGACAAATCCCTCTTCCTCTCCTTTCTCCTCTTCTCTCTGGAATTTGTCGCCGAACGGAAGGGCAAGAAAGATAGTCGGTGATCTTGTTGGTATCTGAAAGATGTCGCTGCTTTTTTCTCAGCAGGTCTCGAAATTTATGGTCTCTACAAATTTCGGTGCTCTCTCCTCTGCAGACAGAAGAAATAAAGGAAAGGTTTGCCAGAGAATGGAGACCCTCTCGAAGATTCAGGAGATGGCGAGAGAAAAGACGGAAGAGACAAAATAAAGGCCCAACTTTGCAGAAGGCCCAACTCTTTTTTCAGTACTTATAAACAGTAATTAAAAACAGTGTTATAAACAGTGAAACACGTTGTGTGCACAGTGGACAAAAAATATATATATGGTAAATTGTCGGTATGCTGACGCAGGAGGTGATGGGGCAGATGTTTTGAAGAAATTTTGGCTAAGGATAAGAGTATGTTTAGCATGAAATATGTTAAAATAATTTGTAGAAAAAGTCAATCAAGAAGGAAACCAGATGGGATCATGCCTGACGTAAGAAGCTATCATAATCTGATTTATATAAGAGAGCATGCTTGCAGTTTCACCAATCCAACCTCATTTGATCATGGATCTTCAATGCCCTTCCTTCCAAGTCTTGTTTACTTTCTTTCTACTTACTGTGATTCTGCTACTGAAAATAGGGAAGAGAGGCCACAACAGCAACTCCTCTGCTTCAAAGCTACCACCAGGGCCATGGAAGCTACCAATTATTGGAAACATACATCAGCTCATTGGCACTCTACCCCATCGTGGATTCAGAGACTTGGCCAAGAAACATGGACCTCTTATGCACCTGAGGCTCGGAGAAGTTTCCACCATAGTTGTTTCGTCAGCTGAGCTTGCCAAAGAGGTGATGAAAAGACATGACATTATCTTTGCATCAAGACCCCAACTCTTAGCTACAAGGATCTTATATTATGATTCTAAAGATATTGCTTTTGCTCCATATGGTGATTACTGGAGAGAATTACGAAAAATTTGCACGCAGGAGGTCTTAAGTGCAAAGCGGGTTCAATCTTACCGGCCTATTAGGGAAAAAGAGGTACTGAATCTCATCAAATGGATTGGTTCAAGAGCAGGATTACCGATTAATCTTACTCAGAAAGTTATATCTGCCACATATAGCACAACTTCTCAAGCAGCCTTTGGTATTCAGTGCAAGGATCAAGAAGAGTTCATATATGCAGTGAAGGATATTGTCAAAGCAGTGTCGGGCTTCAATGTGGTAGATGTATTTCCTTCTTTCAAATTACTTCATAGGATAAGTGGAGTGCATCCTAAACTTCAGAGGCTGCAGAAGCAAGCTGATAGAATACTAGAGAACATCATCAAAGAACATATACAAGCTACAACAACAGCAAAAAGTGATGAGGCTCAAGATCTGGTAGATGTTCTCCTAAAATTTCATGAGACTTGCGGTGGCAGTGAGCTTTCTTTGACTACTGACAACATCAAAGCAGTGATATTGGTAAGTATAGACACACACGTCTGACTATCCTCTAAGGAAGAGACTATGTTGACCATAAAGAGTTAGAGACTATTTTTTTTTTCTTTAACTGAGTTTGTGTTAACCTCTTTCCTTCCTTTATTTACAACTGTTATCAATTTGAGCTGGCTGTTAGTTTGTTTATGAATTAACAAATTAATTATTAATTTTCAGGATATTTTTATTGCTGGGAGTGAGACATCATCTACGACTGTAGATTGGACGATGTCAGAAATGATCAAAAATCCGAGAATCATGAAAAAGGCACAGGATGAGGTGAGGGAAGTATTCAACAGAACACAGCAAGTAAACGAAACAAGCATTAGAGAGATGAAATATTTAAAGTTGGTCATTCAAGAAGCACTGAGGTTACACCCTCCTGCTCCCCTGCTACTTCCAAGAGAATGTGGAGAGAGGTGTGAGATTGATGGGTATGAAATACCTGTCAAAACAAAGGTAATCGTGAATGCTTGGGCGATCGGGACAGATCCCAATTACTGGAGTGAGCCGGAGACCTTTAATCCAGAGAGATTCATTGATAGCTCTGGTGACTACCAAGGAACAAACTTTGATTACATCCCATTTGGTGCTGGAAGGAGAATGTGCCCTGGCATATTATATGGTCTGGCTAATATTGAGCTCCCACTAGCAATGTTGTTATATCATTTGATTGGAGTCTCCCCAATGGAATGAATAATGAAGACCTGGACATGACTGAGGAGTTTGCCGCTGTTGTCCAACGAAAACAAGATCTGCTTTTGATTCCCACTCCATATCACCGTCCTCTGACTGATGCAAGTTCAAAAACCGAAATAAGTTAATCAAGTACTTTGAAGTGTACGTTTTCTTTTTTCCCTTGTGATTGCAACTGTACTTTGTTAGTTAGTTTGTTTATGTTGTACTTGTGTTATCAGAAGTTTCAGAAGCATCCAAATCCTAGTTGCTAAATAAAAATCAAACACTTTCCCAAGATTTCGCCTCTACAGAAACGTCCGATATTTATACTCATAGCCTCTTTCAGTAGCTGGTAGAGTCAGAAAAAGTCTGTGATGTTAAATAACAGCTACACATGTTTGCTATCTTCAAATTTTGTTCTTTATCTTTTGTTACTACAACAGAATTTGTGGATTTATATTTACAAAAAAAAAAGTTGTGTTGATTGCAGAAAAATTTTGGACATGGGGACTGGTTAAGGTTTATGAAGCTGTCAACCCTTGTATGAATAGATTTGATAAACATCTGGAGTAATAGTGAAGGAAAGATGAACATAATAAGAGGATTCGAAAAGGGAACTGAAATCTGCACACCAACATTTGAAATCCACACACCCATTCAATTTTTTAATAATACTTTCTCTCCCCTCATTGTTAACTTTCGAAAATACCCTTCAGTTAAATCTACTTTTTTTTTTCATAAATGTTCTCTCTCTCTTCTCACTCTCTCGATTCATCTTATCCGCCAAAAACCTTTCTGGTTCACCCATAGATATAGAGTCTATACTCTATCAAGATTCAAGACTGCTACTAGTAGAATACGTTGAGGCCGAACCCAAAGGAATTGATGGAAGGATTTGTTGAAGTCACCTGATCCTATATCAAATTCAACGATGTTTCTTCAGCTTTTTCTTTGCCGTTTCAAATTCTGAGTTTTGAACATCGAGGCCATGGGTCGACATGGGCAATTTCCCAAAGAGAAGAACCTCCAATTTCAACATACACAAACATAAGGTACTTGTCCTAGATTTAATCGAAAGGTTCAATTTTGATTGATTAATTTCAAGTTTCTGTCAAAATTTATGGTTCATATCTCTTAAAGTGTTATGGGTTTTGTCATTTGACTTGTTTATGATGATTTTGTAAAGTAGTGTTTGACCTGGATTGGAATTTGATTGCTAACCTTCATGATTTCCCATTGTTTGCTTGCTTATACTCCATTTGCTCCAATTTTCCATTGTCTTCCTCTCTGTCAAATACTCGAAACTATCATTGCCTTGTTTTTGTTTCATTATAGTTCTATATCAAAATGGACTATCTTCAATTTTTTAAGATGCAAATGTTGTATAGTTAAAGTTAAATTTTGACCTAAGTCTCTTTGCAACTAGCAAATGTTTACTAAAGCTATGAGTGGGCATATGGTGATATTAATAGGATTAATATTGCTTGGTTTGGTTCTTTTCATTATGTTTCCTTTTCTAGATGGAAACAAACTGTTCATTTTTAATTTAGAATTCTAGTCACGATCTTTTAGTTTTTGCAGATTACTAGCAGAAGAGCAAGTCATTAGTTCTCTTAGCAATGGAAGGAGGGTCCTTGAATAACGAGTTGCAATTGATTCCTAATATGATGTCCTTAGATGATATTGAAAAAGAGTTACAGTATAATCATTCGTCTACTATCATTGACGGCATCACGGGTATGTTTTCCATCTCACATATTTTTATTATGTATATATATGCTGAGCTTTACTTATTATTCTTTTCTTAGATTTATTAGAAAAAAATAGTAGTTGTCTTCTGCGAGGGTTAGAGGGTAGAAACCATGATTGAAGAAAGTTATAACCTCTTTTTAACAATAAACTACTATTTGAATATGTCATCTGTTAACAAGTGAGAATAACAATTGAAACTTAATTAATATTTAAGTAGCAACTAGTTACTTAGCTAGTACCCTAACTATAAATCTGGTGATTTATGATTCAGGGGATCAAACAATGTTTGATGTTTCTGCTGAATTCCTCTCATTATCAACTAAAGTTTTTGAAACTCGAGAAGACCTCATTACTGATGTTCGTAAGATTGGGTCGATACAAGGGTACATGTTGGTAATCAAAAGATCTAAAAGCGATAAATATGGGAACCCCGAATATGTTGATATTGGTTGTGATAGAGGTGGTAGTACGTTATCGAACTGAAGTTGCACTTGAGAACAGGAAAAAGAATTCATCTTCTCGACTGATCAATTGTCCTTTTAAAATTCTGGGTAAAAAAACAGCTGAAGGGGTGTGGAAGGTAGAGATTATTAGTTTGTCACATAATCATGAGCCTTCCATAGACATGTCTGGACATCCCTATTGTCGCCGATTTACCCAAGGGGAAGCCTTACAAGTTAAGCAAATGAGTAAGACCGGCATAAAACCACGCCAAATTCTCTTCTCACTTCAACAAACTAATCCTGAGCTTCTTGCTGTTTTCAGAAATATATATAACAAGACGGCTCAATTTAGGAGAGAGAGCCTAGATGGGCGTTCAGTTATTCAAGCACTATTGGATGAGCTTGGTGGTGCTGGTTTTTCTCACAATGTTAAGTATGATCACAATGGTCATTTGACTCATCTATTTTTTGCACATCCCACATCCATTCAGTTGACTAAAAGCTACTCTAATGTCTTTGTGATGGATTGTACTTATAAGACAAATAAGTATAAGATGCCATTACTTGAGATTGTAGGAGTGTCGAGCTTCAACACTTCATTCTTCTCGTGTTTTGTTTTCATGCAAAAAGAGGAACAAGAGGATTACGAGTAGGCTCTTCAAATGTTTAGAACTTTACTGGGTTATGGTAATCATCCATTGGTGATAATAACTGATAGGGAATTGGCATTAATGAAAGCAATAGAAGTTGTATTCCCGATGACTCCTAATCTTTTGTGCATATGGCATATTCAGAAAAATATTTGTGCACATTGTAAGGGTAAGTTTAAGGAAGAGGCAGATTGGGTTGTTTTTCTGTCTTCTTGGAATACCTTACTGAAATCTTGGAATGTGTCAACATTTAATGAAGTTTGGGATCATTTTCAAATTGAGTATAAAGATTATGCTTCAATTCTGACTTATATTGAAGATATTTGGCTTCCATGGAAAGAGAGATTTGTATATGCATGGACCGGGCAGACTTCATATTTCGGTAATAATGTTACTTCTAGAGTTGAAGGTGCACATGCAACCATAAAGAGATACCTTCAAGTTTCGACTGGTGGTCTCCGTGAAGTGAAGGAAAACATTTGTCTTGCTATTGAGAATCAATTTCAGGAAATTAGAACTCAGCTTGCAAGTGAGAAAATTCGTATTCCTCAAAAGCTTTGCATCCCTTTCTTTAATGAGACGGTTAATAAGGTGTCTTTCTATGCTTTGTATGAGCTACATAAGCAGTATACGTTGGCACATACCAAAAACTATTCATCTCAATGTAAAGGCCAATTTTTTAAGACCATGGGTCTTCCGTGTGTGCACATGATCAAGGAGATGAACATTGAAGTGGTGCCTCTAAATCAGATTCATATGCAATGGAGGATTGACACAAGAACTTTCACTAGTGGTCAATATGCAAGCTTGGATCATGAAGATTCTCTTTGTAATCTTTTATCTGATATTAAAGAGAAGTATGAAAAATGTCGTCCAGTGGGATCTTTTTGAACTTATGCAAAAAGAGAATACCCTAAGGCAGCTTTCTCATATTCTTGGTGCATCTTGTCCCTTACTTTTTGAACCTACTATTCAACCTCATAAAGGTCGTCCGGTGGGATCAACTAAAAGAAAGGAAACTAATTCTACAAAGCGGGATGCCTCATACTGTGAGATAGTGGACAAGACACCTCGAAAATGTAGAGGTTGTGGTAATACCAGCCATTATCGTAACAAATGTCCATCTATCAACAAGTCTGCTGAACCAAATGTGAGAAATAATGTCTAGCTTTTCACCTAACTCTTTTGGATGGTATGGATAAGTGAGTATATGTTTTAATTTTATAGTCTGATCTCTTTACTATGTTAGTTTCTCCGTTTTGTATTTAATTTTGTACTCAGATCAGTTACAAGTACACTAAACCATCTTCTTTACCTTTCCTCTTAGCAATTGAAGAAGAGCCCCTGCTGCTTAGTTGCAAATACAAGCAACTCTGTTTTGTTCATGTTTGCTGGAATGTCAGGTATGCATCCTTTTATTTTCTTCTGAGTACTCCAAATTAAAATGTCATAGTTGCAAGAGACAACAAGTCGACAACTAGCAATTCAGTATAAGCTCATTTTGTAAAGCTGAAAAGCTATCATTTTCCCTTCATTTTGCTATCTAAAACCGAGTAGCTAGCGACTGATACTAAATAATATGTGTTGTTTACGGTATAATGAAAAAAAAGTGATCATGTTCCATTCATTTTGTTCTGTGAATATGAATAGCGACATGGTTTATGTTGGTTTTTGCAGCCTCCTCTAATGTATTTTGCTTATTGTACTAAAATATGGGTTTTGTTTTGGTTTTTGCAGACTAGATTTGACCGGACTAGTTAAGGAGTCACAAATATTGCATTGGAGGCTTGTTGCACCTTTTGTTTTGAATCAGGGCTGCTTTATTTTTATTTTTTTTGGACCTTTTTATTCTTTGGAAAGAGAATCAGGGCTACTTATCTTGGAAGTTTTTGTACTTAGAATCTGAAGTCGAATTCGAAGTGTTCTCTTGTTGCCTCTTGAGTTAAGTAAGTTGTTGAAGTGTTGCAGGCAGTTTTTTTTCTTTTCTTTTAGATTTTGAGAGTGGATGCTTGGAGTTATTAACATAGAAATGTTATACGTTTTGAGAGAGGAAAAAACAAGTCTACAGGAATAAGGTGTGAGAAAAAAGAATGAATGTCACAGAATTTCAGAAAAAAAAAAAAGAGGAAAGAATTAAGGCAATGAGAAGAGACTGAGAAAAAAGGAAGATGAACAATATGTGGATCAGAGAGAGCATATAAAAAGAAAAGTAGATTTAATTGAAGGGTATTTTCGGAAGTAAACAATGAGAGGAGAGAAAGTATTATTAAAAAATTAAATGGGTGGGTGGATTTTAAATATTGGTGTGTATATTTCAGTACCCATTCGAAAACTTGCAACAGTAGATGAAAGATGAACATTCTATCAAAAATAAAAAAAGTAAAGGAAAGATGAACTAAACAAAGCATTTAACACCAAAACAGGGTTTCAAATGCATTCATATGACAGAGTGGAGGCTGCTTACTCAACAGTGGGTGTTGGCAGGTAGAGTGGCTGAGTTTTGACGATCTCGAGTTCTGCCGGCGGTGAGACTTTGGGTTTTGATTGTTTCGTCGTCGATACTTGAACACGGCGTTGGAAGAGTATTGCTTTGAGGCGGTTGACAGATCTAGATTCTGGGTTTGTGGAGGAGGTAAGCGGTTTCGTGCTTGGAGGATCTTTCCGGTAGCGGCGGCGGCTTCGGGGTCGTCTACAGCGGCACACCAAGGCCAAGGAGTCATGACATCATGGCAGAGGAGACCGCCGGATTAATTCGGCGGCTGTGGCGGCTCCGGCTGATCTAGCCGGGGTTGGTTCAGTCGGATCTAACAAAGGGAGTGTGTCATGTGGGCTGGGCTTGCCTATAGCCCATTTCATTATTCTTTTTCCTTGTTGGGTTTGATTTTGGACTAAAAACTTGGTTAGATTTGTTGTGGCTTGCTATGAAAAGATCCCTTTTAAACCCTACCAATTCCTCTCTTTATTTTCGATTCAATGAAAGGTATACCATTGGGTCTTAGGCCTGATTCGATCGAAAATTGAGTCGTTGTTAGAGCGTAGAAGGTTATATGCTTTCTAGTTGTCATATCCACCTTTTAAACCCTACCAATTCCTCTCTTTCTTTTCGATTCGATGAAAGGTACACCATTGGGTCTTAGGCCTGATTCGATCGAAAATTGAGTCGTTGTTAGAGCGTAGAAGGTTATATGCTTTCTAGTTGTCATATCCACCTTTTAAACCCTACCAATTCCTCTCTTTCTTTTCGATTCGATGAAAGGTACACCATTGGGTCTTAGACCAGATTCGATTGAAAGTTGAGTCGTTGTTAGAGCGTAGAAAGTTATATGCTTTCTAGTTGTCATATCCACCTTTTTTGATGTAGTTTTGAGGTTGTCTTTCAATTCTTCGATTTGTATGGTCTCCGGACTATTCATGTTTGACCTTTTGGTCGTCATGATTTTTGATCAATAGATATTTCTCATTTTTCCTAAAAAAAACAAGGGCAGAAAACCCAGAAATTAACTAGGATAAGAGCCAAACCTCTGGTAATCCTACAAACTTCAAAAGCAAAATTAGGTAACTGAATCGAACTTTACTTAACGAACTCAATAAAAGCCTAATGAACAACACTCATTATTATCACTGCTGCCAAGACACATTGAGGTTGAGATATAGCATATGAATCATAAGAATCATATGAAAAATTGAGGTTGATATCACCCTGTCATAATAGATAGCGTTCATTTCTTCAAAACATCTACCCCACCACCCCCTGCTAGAACAGCAACCACATTTCTTCAAAACATCTCCCATCAGAACAGCAACCACATGTTGAGAGTATAAATAGTATGAAACCAGATGGAATCATGCCTAAAGTAAGAAGCTATCATAATCTTATAAAACACGATGAGCATGTGTTAAAATGGATTTGTAGAAAACGCCAATCAACAAGGAAACCATATGGGATCATGCCTGACGTAAGAAGCTATCATAATCTGATTATATAAGAGAAAGCACGCTTTCAGTTTCACCAATCCAACCTCATTTGATCATGGATCTTCAATGCCCTTCCTTCCAAGTCCTGTTTACTTCTTTCTTGCTCCTTGTGATTCTGTTACTAAAAGTAGGGAAGAGATGCCAAAACAACAACTCCACTGCTTCAAATCTACCACCAGGGCCATGGAAGCTACCAATTATTGGAAACATACACCAGCTCATTGGCGCCCTACCCCATCGAGTACTCAGAGACTTGGCTAAGCAACATGGACCTCTTATGCACCTCAAGCTTGGAGAGGTTTCCACCGTAGTTGTGTCATCAGCAAAGTTTGCTAAGGAGGTGATGAAAACCCATGATATTATCTTTGCGTCAAGGCCCCAGGTCATAGCTTCGAGAATCATGGCATATGATGGTACAGGTATTGCATTTGCTCCATATGGTGATTACTGGAGAAAATTACGAAAAATTTGCGTGCAGGAGCTCTTAAGTGCAAAACGGGTTCAATCTTACCGGCCTATTAGGGAAAAAGAAGTACTGAATCTCATAAAATGGATTGCTTCAAGAGCAGGATCACCTATCAATCTTACTCAGAAAGTTGCATCTTCCATATATAGCATCACTGTACAAGCAGCCTTTGGTAATCAGTGCAAGGATCAAGAAGACTTCATTTATGTGATGAGGCAAGTTACCAAAGAAGCATCAGGCTTCAATGTGGCAGATGTTTTTCCTTCTTACAAATTACTTCATGTGATAAGTGGAGTGCAGCCTAAACTTGAGATGCTGCAGAAACAAACTGATAGAATACTAGAGAACATCATCAAAGAACATACACAAGCTACAGCAACAGCAACAGCGAAAAGTGACGAGGCTGAAGTACAGGAAGATCTGGTAGATGTTCTCCTAAAATTTAAAGTCGACCATTATGGTGGCCGTGAGCTTTCTTTAACTACTGACAACATCAAAGCAGTGATATGGGTAAGTATAGACACAAACACATGCTCATACTTGAGAATTGACACGTCTTAATTTGATAATTTAAACTTTAATTTTTTTTTTTTTCATAATTCAACAACTATAATAGTTACGTACACAAATTGGATGACATTATGTACATGCCAATATAGAGAGAGCCTAAAATTGTAAGTAAATGTAAGGAATATAGACTGGATATTAGTTTTTCATCAATTAACAAACTAATCATTTTCAGGATGTTTTTATTGGTGGGAGTGAATCATCAGCTGCAACTATAAATTGGACAATGTCAGAAATGATCAAAAATCCGAGAATCATGAAAAAGGCACAGGATGAGGTGAGGGAAGTGTTCAACAGAACACAGCAAGTAAACGAAACAAGCATCAGAGAGATGAAATATTTAAAGTTGGTCATTCAAGAAGCACTGAGGTTACACCCTCCTGGTCCCTTGTTACTTCCAAGAGAATGTGGAGAGAGGTGTGAGATTGATGGGTATGAAATACCTGTCAAAACAAAGGTAATCGTGAATGCTTGGGCGATCGGGACAGATCCCAATTACTGGAGTGAGCCGGAGACCTTTAATCCAGAGAGATTCATTGATAGCTCTGGTGACTACCAAGGAACAAACTTTGATTACATCCCATTTGGTGCTGGAAGGAGAATATGCCCTGGCATATTATTTGGTCTGGCTAATGTTGAGCTCCCACTAGCAATGTTGTTATATCATTTTGATTGGAAACTCCCCAGTGGAATGAAGAATGAAGACTTGGACATGACTGAGGATTTCGGCATGGTAGCCCACAGAAAACAAGATCTGCATTTGATTCCTACCCTTATATCATCGTCCTCCTCCGACTGATGCAAATTCAAATATAGAAGTATAAGCAAAATGTGTACGTTTTCTTTTTCCTTTGTTTGTTTAGTTGCAAAATAACAATCAAACACTTTGCTTTTGTGATTTTGATTTTGAGTTTTACGATACTCATAAATTCAGTAGTAGCTAGACTCTGAACAACTCATAAATTGTGTTTTGTCTAATGTCTATCAGATTGGTCTCTAGTTCTAAACTTCTAATACAAAGTGGAGTTAAATAACAGCACTACATGCTTTCTATCTTCAAATTTTGTTCCTACATGCACCAAGATTTTTTTAACTTTAAGTTGAATGCAGTTTCTTGTTTTTGCCATCCGCCCATGAATAGAGCGGTTACTTTTGTACACCCAGGAAGATTTCATAGCAAGATTATGAATCAAATCTAGTGATTGTAACAGTAATACAACGGGAACATAGAACAACATTAATGTATTTAGTAATTGTAACAATTTATACATAAGAAAAACAGAGCATGATAATGTATCAGGGGGCAAGATTTGATACCAAATTAAAACGGAGCAACAAAAATGTGTTTTGTGGGGCAACCGGAATTTTTCATATTCCCAGCTGTGAAGCAATGAACCTAATTGGATAATTTCTGAATGTGTCAAATTGAACGATGAATTTTGTGATCGAGAAGTTCGTCAAATACTTTATCTCTATAAATGAACAAAAAAAAAAACAGATTTCTCATTAGAATGGCTCTATATATATATATATATATATATATATATATATATATGTATAGTTCCTATCCAGAACGAAGTTTCACTTTAAAATTAAAGTGTGAAGTTCCTTATTTGACTCACTTTTCAGTCATATTTCCACATCTCCACCGTTCAGTTTGTAGAACCTAATGCACAGATCACTTCTGCCAAGTTTCATTGAATTTGATGATCGTTTGAGTTTTCATAATCGTTATTTACACAAACAGTTATGAATAAACAGATTTATGGTCCGTTCGTTGATTTAATTTAATTCGGTATCTTAACAATTACCAATTTTGATGAAACTTGGCAAGAGTGATCTATGCATTAGGTTCTACAAACTAAACCGTAGAGATATGAAAATATGACCGAAAAATGAGTTAAATAAGGAACTTCACACTTTAATTTCAAAGTGAAGCTTTGTTCTGGATAAGAATTGTATATATATATATATATATTTGCAGATGTTAATCATACAAGAGAAGTCATGACTAGCAAATAACTAAAATTGAATTCTACCCTTCTGTAGTAGATTTTTATGAGCTCAATAAAACTTCAACGTTGAAAGGGACTCAGCTTTATGTTTTAGATTGATTTTGTAGTTTCAAATCCTCACCTGGGCTGGATCTGCCACTGTATCTACCCTTTTGTAGTAGATTTTTATCAGCTCAATAAAACTACAAAGTTTTTTTTTTTTTTTTTCCGACAACATAAAGAAAAAAACAACCTCAAAGTACAAAGTTCCTATTACAACCACCGCCTAAAAAATCAAAATAAAACTTCAAAGTTGAAAGGGACTCATTATAAACGTATTCAAACTTGTACTAGGTGATTATATTTAATATCAAGCAGAAAGTATGAAAATTACTTCAAGCACCCTGAATGTGCATGTAAATTAAGTATCAAGACGTAATGGTTCACCTAATCATTAACTTTTGTAATGATTAAATAATTCTATATTAAAACAGTAGGATCCAAAAAAGTATTTAACATACTAAAGTAAAAAACCATCACCATTGGACTGTAATGACCCTGTGTGATATATATAAGAGATGAAGCATGCTTGCAGTTTCACCAATAAAGCCATTCCAATCCAAAGTCATTTGCTAATGGAACTACAATGCCCTTCCTTCCAGGTCCTGTTTACTTTCTTGCTACTTGTGATTCTGCTGCTGAAAATAGGGAAGAGAGGCCACAACAACAACTCCTCTGCTTCAAAGCTACCACCAGGGCCATGGAAGCTACCAATTATTGGAAACATACACCAGCTCATTGGCGCTCTACCCCATCGAGGACTCAGAGACTTGGCCAAGAAACATGGACCTCTTATGCACCTGAGGCTCGGAGAGGTTTCCACAGTTGTTGTTTCATCAGCAAAGTTTGCTGAAGAGGTGATGAAAACCCATGATATTATATTTGCATCAAGGCCCGAGGTCATTGCTTCAAGAATCATATCATATAATTCTACTGATATTGTATTTGCTCCATATGGTGATTACTGGAGAAGATTGCGAAAAATTTGCACACAGGAGCTCCTAAGTGCAAAGCGGGTTCAATCTTACCGGCCTATTAGGGAAAGAGAGGTACTGAGTCTCATAGAATGGATTGGTTCAAGAGCAGGATCACCTATTAATCTTACTCAGAAAGTTATTTCTTCCATATATGCCATCACTTCACAAGCAGCCTTTGGTGATCGATGCAATGAGGATCAAGAAGTTTTCAAATATGTGATGAAGGAAGCTAATAAGGCAGCATCAGGCTTCAATGTGGCAGATGTTTTTCCTTCTTTCAAATTACTTCATATGATAAGTGGAGTGCAGTCTAAACTGGAGATGCTGCACAAACAAGCTGATAGAATACTGGAAACATTCATCAAAGAACATACACAAGCTACAGCAACAGCAAAAAGTGATGAGGCTGAAGTACAGGAAGATCTGCTAGATGTTCTCCTAAAATTTCACGTCGACCATAATGGTGGCCATGAGCTTTCTTTAACTACTGACAACATCAAAGCAGTGACCTTGGTAAGTATAGACACACACACACATGCACATACTTGAGATATCTCAATACTATAATCCAACATACATGGATGTAATGGTTCTTTGAATTGACTTCCTTCTCTCAGTAAGTTTGTTTTGACAGGCCTCATTTTCATTTTTGTTTTGCTTACAACTGTTGCTAAACAAGTTCGTTTTATCATCAATTAACAAATTAATCATTAATTTTCAGGATATTTTTACCGCTGGGAGTGAGACATCAGCTACGACTGTAGATTGGTCAATGTCAGAAATGATCAAAAATCCGAGAATCATGAAAAAGGCACAGGATGAGGTGAGGGAAGTGTTCAACAGAACACAGCAAGTAAACGAAACAAGCATTAGAGAGATGAAATATTTAAAGTTGGTTATTCAAGAGTCAATGAGGTTACATCCTCCTGGTCCCCTGTTAGCTCCAAGAGAATGTGGAGAGAAGTGTGAGATTGATGGATATGAAATACCTGTGAAAACAAAGGTAATCGTGAATGCTTGGGCAATCGGAAGAGATCCCAATCACTGGACTGAGTCGGAGACCTTTAATCCGGAGAGATTCCTTGATAGCTCTATTGACTACCAAGGAACAAACTTTGATTTCATCCCATTTGGTGCTGGAAGGAGATTATGCCCTGGCATATTATTTGGTCTGGCTAATGTTGAGCTCCCACTAGCAATGTTGTTATATCATTTTGATTGGAAACTCCCCAATGGAATGAAGAATGAAGACTTGGACATGACTGAGGAATTCGGCGCTGTAGTCCGCAGAAAACATGATCTGCATTTGATTCCCACACCTTATCATCGTCCTCCTCCGACTGATGCAAATTCAAATATAGAAGTATAAGTTGATCAAGTGTACCTTTTCTTTTTCCTTATGATTGCAATTGTCGTTTGTCTATATATTATGTGGTACTTGTGTGTCAGAAGTTTGAAGTCCAGAGCCTAGTTGCAAAATAACAATCAAACACATTTGTCTCTATAAGAGCTACGATACTTGAAAACCATAAATATACTTGCATTATCATGTAAGAAGTATTCTGGAGGTGGGATTTAAGGTATTTGTGAGGGCGTACTCTACTAGTCTGAAGAGTGCCCATATAAAGGACTCCTTACCAAAGCAAAGTGTCTATTGCAGTTTGCTGCTGTATTGATCTTGGTTGGCTACGATTGAAGAAATGTCAAGCTGCTTGCCTGCTTGTTTTGATGAATCATACATATATTTAGGATTAATTACAAAAGACACTCCAAACTACAGGGTCAATTTCGTTTTGATACCTAACTATCAAATTTCATCGTTTTAATACCTCAGGTTTGCTTCCGTTCCGTTAGCAGCATCATACCTCACTGTTAAAACTCTCTGTTAACTGCTGCTGACGTGGCAGTATAGTCGGCATAGTGGAGGGGCAAATTCGTCATTCGTAAGGTATTTTACCATAAAACAAATCTCCATTGTTTTGCAGCCGTAAGGTTTCCAAGCAACTTAGCTCGTCCACACGGACATCCACCCAAACAATCACTAACCTGAAATTCTGAAATGCAAGCCGGCTCCTTCGACATCCACCCTAAGCTTCTCTCTTCCATATACCTATACTCTTATCTGCTGATCCACTACACAACATCTCCCTCATCAAACACATCGACAACACTGCCATTTGATGCGCTTTTGTTTCACAAACCAACTTCCAACTCCCAATTTGATCACCACCATTTATACACCCTTCCCACCCCATCACAAATCCATCGGAACCGCCTCCATTGACCCATCTCCCATCCTCTGAAACCACCACCGAGTTAAACGAAACATCCTTATGACCCTCCAAGATACCCTTCAAGCAATGTGAGCTCTTGCCTTCTTTTCCCCAAGCCTTGATTTTTCCATCAACAGAAGCAGAATACACAATCCCTTTACTTGCCACCAACCCATTAATGGCATCATCATGAGCCTTGATCTACTCCACGCACTTCAAATCCGAAACCCTCCACACCTTAAGGGTCGCGCAGATTTCTGCTCTGGAGTGGGTAGCAGACCGGTGGTTGGATCGACGAGATCTGGTGAGTCCTGGGTCCTCTCAATGTGGCGGCTTCAACTGGTGGTTTGTCAGCAATTGGGCTTGAATCGATTGGATTAGAGAGTGAGGTAGACATGTAGTGGATTGCTTGTGATGCTCCTTCGACACCGATCTCATTTTATAACTCATGATGGCATGATGCTACCGCCTACTGGGATTTACAAGGATGTTTTGAAGCTAATGGATGGAATTGGGCTATTTGACCTTGCAAGACATCAGTAGAGGTTTGATGGGTACTATTACAACCAGTTCATGCAAATGAGTGATTGTTTTGCACAGAAAAAACTATAGAAGTTCATGGCGAATAAGTGATTGATTTTGCTCCGAGTGTTTTAAAACTCAGATCGGTTTGTGTGTTGGTACTTGGTACAGTGGGTTCGACGCACTGTGGGCGTATTAAAATAACATACGAATACGCAATGACAAAGTTAGCCCTCCGCTGCACAATCTCTGAACACATCAGCAGTTAACAGAGGGTTTTGACGGCGAGGTATGTGTTTGGAAACGAGAAAATTTGGTAGTTAGGTATTAAAATAAAAATGACCTTATAATTCAGGGGTTTATAGTTAGGTATTAAAACGAAAACGAAAACGAAAACGAAAACGAAAACGATAAAATCTGCAAAATAAGTATGAATCTAGTTGTTGCAGCTTAAGGTCACGATCGATTGGTAATCTTTTCAATGATTTCACAGTTTCATCTCCCTTTCTGTTAAACAAGTACGTGAAAGCACCAAAAACGAAAACGAAAACGAAAACGATAAAATCTGCAAAATAAGTATGAATCTAGTTGTTGCAGCTTAAGGTCACGATCGATTGGTAATCTTTTCAATGATTTCACAGTTTCATCTCCCTTCCTGTTAAACAAGTACGTGAAAGCACCAAGGAAACCAGGAGAGCCTGTTAATGGGTCAAATTTCCCTCCTTATTTGGAGGAGGATGTCATGTAGTTCACTACATGTGAAAAACCTTTCGGTGAAGCCTCAAGACCCATTCAATTAACTAAGAGGCAAGATGCTAGATGAATAGCAAAGTTGGTGGTGTGTATATGTTGAAATGCAAGAGAGAGCCTATACATATAGGTTTGTAGGTGGCTGAAATGTTTGACAAAAGAATGGAGATGCATTGATGTTGCATACAAACATTGAAGCTTGAATTAAGGAAGAAGTTTGAATTCTCTTCCTTGTGCATGACGTGAAGGATTTGCATGGGAAGTGCATGAAGAATGCATGCATATATTTGCCTATATATAGAGCATTTGCAATGGTGCAAAGATAGAAGAACCGGTGAGCTCATCTTGTGTGTTATACAAGAGTGAGATAGAAAACTCCTTAGAGAGTTTGTGTGTGTAGCAAAACAAAGTGTGTGAGAGTGTATCCCTTCAAGTGTGAGTCTTGAAGTAGTGTTTCTCTCTGTGTAACCTTTATTCGTATAGTGGAGGTTCTTTGTTGTTGTTGCCCCGTGGACGTAGGCATTTTGGCCGAACCACGTTAATTCCCGGTGTTCTTTATCATTTTATTTCCGCTACATTTTACATTTGTGGTTGTGAGTTTCCGATTTCATTCTACAGTTTATTCTTCCGCATAACCCAACAATGGTATCAGAGCTCTTGGTTCTGACCGGGAGCTGCTAGAATGGAAGGATCAAGGAGTACCATGATCAGACTCAACCACTCCAACTGGATTACGTGGAAACCAAGAATGGAGGATATTCTCTATTGCAAAGATTTGCACGAGCCGATCGAGGGAGACGATGCCAAGCCAGAAGGGATTACACCAGCAATTTGGACGAAGATGAACCGTAAAGCCATCGGTCATATTTGTGAATGGGTGGACGACAGTGTGTTCCACCATGTTGCCAACGAAACCAGTGCGCATGAGCTATGGTTGAAGTTGGAGTCCTTGTTCGAGAAAAAGACTACTGCCAAGAAAGCTTTTCTCATTAAAGAGCTCGTCAACATGAAGTATCGGGGAGGCGTTCGAGTGACTGAGCACCTCAACAACTTCCAGAGTGTACTCAATCAATTAGCCACGATGAGCATGAAGATTGATGATGAGTTACAAGCCTTGTTACTGCTCGAGTCGTTACCAGATAGCTGGGAGACATTTGTTGTTACTGTAAGTAACTCTGCTCCTAATGGTGTATTATCTATGGAAAATATTAAAGATAATATGATGAACGAAGAAACTAGAAGGAGTTCTTCGTCAAGTTCAGAAAATGGTCAATTCTTCGTTGCGGAGAATAGAGGAAGGAGCAAGAGCAGAGGACCGAGAGGCCATGGAAGAAGTATGAGCAAATCCTAGAACAAGGTTTAGCGGAAAGTGTCATCATTGTGGTCTTCCAGGCCACATGAAGAAAAATTGTTACAAGTTGAAGCGGGAATTCAAAGAAGGGCGAGAAGACGCTACTATCAACAAAAGGAGGACACGAACAATGTTGCTGCTGCGGTGTCTCATGATGAGTGTGAGTTCCTGTCACTCGGAGGTGAATGTCTATTGGTAGATCATCTTGGAGTTCAATGGATCGTTGATTCCGGAGCCTCGTTTCATGCCACATCCCACGTAGAGTTCTTCACTACATACAAAGCAGGTGACTTTGGTAAAGTGAAGATGGGCAATGACAGCTACTCCAATATTGCTGGGATTGGAGATATTTGCTTGCAGACGGATGTGGGCTACCAGTTAATGTTGAAAGATGTGAGACATGTTCCTGGTCTACGTCTCAATCTTATGTCAACCGGTGTACTTAATCAACAAGGCTTTCATCATCATGGCGGTGATGGAAAGTGGAAGCTTACCAAAGGATCTCTTGTAGTTGCTAGAGGAAAAATGTGTTGCACGCTCTACAAGACTTATGGGAAGATTTGCAAGAGTGAGCTAAATGCAGTCGAGGAATCCTCTCCAAGTTTGTGGCATAGACGTCTTGGCCACATGAGTGAGAAAGGACTGCAGATGTTGGCGAAGAGGTCGCTAATTCCTGTTGCCAAAGGTAACTCACTAGACTCTTGCGATTATTGTTTATTTGGTAAGCAGAAGAAAATCAGTTTTTCGAAGTCTTTCACGAGGAAAGAAAATATTCTAGATCTTGTACATACGGATGTGTGTGGTCCGATGGAAGTCGAATCATTAAGTATGCATAAGTATTTTGTTACTTATATCGATGATACTTCACGGAAAGTTTGGGTTTATTTGTTGAAATCCAAAGACCAGGTGTTCCAGACGTTTACAATTTTTCATACCATGGTGGAAAGGGAGACTGGAAGAAAATTGAAGTGTCTTCGCAGTGACAATGGCGGAGACTACACATCGCATGAATTCAGAGATTATTGTGCGAAGTATGGCATCAGACATGAAAAGATGGTTCCTAGAACACCCCAACATAATGGCGTAGCAGAGCGGATGAACCGTACCATTATGGAGAAAGTCAGATGTATGTTGAAGATGGCCAAATTGTCAAAAGAATTTTGGGGAGAAGCTGTGAAGACTGCGTGTTACCTCATCAACAGAGCACCGTGTGTACCTTTGGAATTTGAGACTCCAAATGGAGTTTGGACCGGCAAAGATGCGTCATACTCGCATCTGAGAGTATTTGGATGTAAAGCATTCGCACATGTATCCAAGGAGCAGAGAGCAAAGCTAGATGACAAGGCGTTGCCATGCATATTTGTTGTCCATGGCGATGAAGAGTTTGGCTACCGGTTGTGGGATCCAAAGACGAAGAAATTCATAAGAAGCAGAGATGTGGTCTTTCATGAAAACCAATCAATTACAGATTTCGATAAAGAGGTACTACCGAGAAATACAACAACTGACAGCCGCATTTATGATTCACCGTTGCAGCAGAAATCTAATGTTGGGCTACAAGGTGATAGAGTTGAAGGTGTACCAGACATGGTTGATGCTGAAGCGAAGATGAGGGGGAGCTTGATCAGGGGAGCAGCCTGTGAATAATCGAGCAGCAGTTCGCAGAAGCACCAGGAGGCCAATTCAATCCACCAAGTATCCATCATCACAATATATTTTGGTGACTAACGATGGAGATGATCCTTATGCAAATTACATCCTTTTGACTAGTGACGGAGAGCCTGAAAGTTATGAGAAAGCAAAGATTCATCAAGACCACTACAAATGGAGGCTAGCCATGGAGTCTGAGATGGAATCTTTACTGAAGAACGGCACCTACGAGTTAGTGAAGCTTCCTAAAGACCGGAAAGCACTCAAGAACAAGTGGGTGTTCAAGCTAAAGCGAGATGAGAATGAGAAGCTGACGAAGTACAAGGCTCGTTTAGTTGTCAAAGGATTCAGCCAGAAAGAAGGAATCGATTTTGATGAGATTTTCTCACCTGTTGTCAAGATGACTTCGATTAGAGTCATTTTGGGCATGGCTGCGAGCATGGATCTTGAGGTGGAGCAAATGGACGTGAAGACTGCATTTCTTCACGGTGATTTAGAAGAAGAAATATACATGGAGCAACCATAAGGCTTTGAAGTCAACGGAAATGAGCATATGGTTTGCAAGTTGAAGAAAAGCTTGTACGGATTGAAGCAAGCACCAAGACAATGGTACAAGAAGTTTGACTCCTTCATGGAGAGTCATGGGTACAAGAAATCGTCAGCTGATCCGTGTGTGTATATTCAACAATCCGCTGGAGGTAATTTTATCATCTTACTACTCTGTGTAGATGATATATTGATTATCAGCAAAGATACTGCTATGATTCAGCAGTTAAAAACATATTTGTCAGAGTCCTTTGATATGAAGGATTTGGGACCAGCCAAGCGGATTTCGGGCGTGGAGATTGCCCGTGATCGAGGGAATAAGAAATTGTGGTTATCACAAGAAAAGTACATCGAGAAGGTACTGGAGAGGTTCCACATGGAGAAAGCAAAACCAGTTGCTACTCCACTTGCCAGTCACATGAAGCTCAGCTCAAAGCAGAGTCCTACAAGTCAGAAGGAGGAGGAAGAAATGGCAAGAGTGCCATATGCCTCAGCAGTAGGGAGCTTGATGTACGCGATGGTTTGTACCAGACCAGACATAACACATGCAGTTGGTGTTGTTAGCAGATTCTTATCTAATCCAGGCAAGGAGCACTGGAATGCTGTTAAGTGGATTCTCAAATACTTGCGGGGAACTTCAAAGATGAGTCTATGCTTTGGAAGTGACAAGTCTGAATTGGTTGGCTTCACAGATGCAGATATGGCCGGGGATATTGACACGAGGAAGTCCACATCAGGGTACCTGATTACATTTTCAGGGGGAGCTGTCTCGTCTCAATTGTCTCGTCGCAATCAAAGCTACAAAAATGTGTTGTTTTATCAACTACAGAAGCAGAGTATATTGCAGCTATGGAAGCGTGCAAAGATATTTTGTGGCTGAAGAGATTCCTACTGAAATTAGGTCATGCACAACAAGAGTTTGTCATGCATTGTGACAATCAAAGCGCAATTCACTTAAGCAAGAATTTAAGTTTTCACTCGAGGTCGAAGCACATTGATGTGAGGTATCATTGGATACGTGATGTGCTGGAAGCTAAGGAGATACTGCTAAAGAAGATTCATACAGATAAGAACAGTTCAGATATGATGACGAAGTCTCTACCGAAAGAGAAGTTCGAGTTTTGTAGAAGTGCGTCAGGAATGACGCATCCCTCCAATTAAGTCGGGAGGGGGAGATTGATGGGTCAAATTTCCCTCCTTATTTGGAGGAGGATGTCATGTAGTTCACTACATATGAAAAACTTTTCGGTGAAGCCTCAAGACCCATTCAATTAACCAAGAGGCAAGATGCTAGATGAATAGCAAAGTTGGTGGTGTGTATATGTTGAAATGCAAGAGAGAGCCTATACATATAGGCTTGTGGGTGGCTGAAATGTTTGACAAAAGAATGGAGATGCATTGATGGTGCATACAAACATTGAAGCTTGAATTAAGGAAGAAGTTTGAATTCTCTTCCTTGTGCATGACGTGAAGGATTTGCATGGGAAGTGCATGAAGAATGCATGCATATATTTGCCTATATATAGAGGCATTTGCAATGGTGCAAAGATAGAAGAACCGGTGAGCTCATCTTGTGTGTTATACAAGAGTGAGATAGAAAACTCCTAAGTAGAGAGTTTGTGTGTGTAGCAAAACAAAGTGTGTGAGAGTGTATCCCTTCAAGTGTGAGTCTTGAAGTAGTGTTTCTCTCTGTGTAACATTTATTCGTATAGTGGAGGTTCTTTGTTGTTGTTGCCCCGTGAACGTAGGCATTTTGGCCGAACCACGTTAATTCCCGGTGTTCTTTATATTTTATTTCCGCTACATTTTACATTTGTGGTTGTAAGTTTCCGATTTCATTCTACAGTTTATTCTTCCGCATAACCCAACACCTGCAACAAACAATAAAGTCAAAGAACAAGATCAACTAAAGTAAAAATTTAACTGATTAAAATGATCAACTGATCTTAGTTTTACAGATGTTAAACATGAAAGGTCAATATCAACATATTCAAACTTATCCTAGGTAATATTAGTTTGAATCAAGCAGAAAGGATAATCAGAGGCAATTTTAAACCCTTCTTCATACTTAATGATTCTGCTAATCATGGAGTTTTCTAATGTTAGTATACTACTTATGATGGCATCTACCATGCTTAACTATTTCTAAATTAAAACGCGACAAGCATGTAATATTAAATAATTGCAGAAAATGACAATCAATAAGTTAGGAGAATAAGGCAGGAAAGCCAATTGGAATCATGGCTAACTTACTTCCAAGAGAATGTGGACAGAAGTGTGAGATTGACGGATATGAAATACCTCCAAAACAAAGGTAATCGTGAATGTTTGGGCAATTGGGAGAGATCCCAATCACTGGACTGAGCCGGAGGACATTAATCCAGAGAGATTCCTTGATAGCTCTGATGACTACCAAGGAACAAACTTCGGTTACACCCATTTGGTGCTGGAAGATGAATATGTTATATGGTCTGGCTAATGTTGAGCTCCCTCTAGCAATGTTGTTATATCATTTTGATTGGAACCTCCTCAATGGAATGAAGAATGAAGACTTGGACATGACTAAGGATTTCGGGGCTCTAGTCCACAGAAAACAAGATCTGCATTTGATTCCAACTCCATATCATCGTCCTCCACCTGATGCAAGTTAGAAAATAGGAAGATGTTAATTAAGTGTACGTTTTCATTTTTCTTGTGAGTGCAATTGTACTTTGTTTAAGTCGTACTTGTGTTATCAAAAGTCTGAGAACTATCCAAAGTCTTCATTCCAAAAAAAAAGTGTTATCAAAAGTCTGAGAATTATCCAGAGCCTAGTACTGCAAAGTTACATTCTTGAAAACCATACTTGCATTACCAAAATGGGCAAATCGGTAGTAACACATGCAAAGAGCAAGAGCCGCAGACTGCTGAATCAAGAATTTCATCAAAGCTGAATATTGCCTAAATAAGGACTTGCTACCAAAGCAAAAGGGTCAGTTGGAGTGTGTTGCTTACTCTTGGTTGGCTATGAAAAAATGTCAATTGAATGATCTAATGAACCATAACTTCTAGCACAAACAACGCACGGGTGGTATCTAGTTAAGTATTAATATAGCTATAGCAGCTTATGGTCACAATTGGTAATCTGTTCAATGTTTTGACAGTTTCATTTCCCTTCCTGTTGAACAAGTTGGAGCATTAAGGAAACCAGGGGAATCCGCAAGGCCGCAACAAAAAACCAAGTTAAAAAGGAAGATAAACTAAAAGTTCAATTTTAACTGATATAAAGTAAATAAAGCTAGCTCCTCCACCATCTCTTATTTGGAAACCCAGATTTGCAACTTATGGCTAAATCAGAAAACAGAAACCAAATAGAAAATATATCATGCTCACCCTATAATCCGTTTAAATTCTAAGGGAAGAAGAACGGATGTGGACCGGAAACTAAGTTACACATCAAGGAAAGAAAAACACATTAAGGACCGTAAACATAACGAGTCATTATCAACGTATTCAGACGTATCCTAGGTAATATTAGTATGAAACAGGGAGAAAGGATTAAAAAAAAGAAGAAAAAAAATCACTGCAAGCGAATAGCAACCAGGTTGAGAGATTCTTGATCACCTCAGCAGAACACAAATCTACTCCATTTATTATACATAGCATGTAAATTGGAGGTAATTTCAAACCCTTCTAGGTAAGACAAGCTAGGTTGAAGCAAATTAATCCTACTCGACATGACTACCAAGTAGAAGCAATCGTAAAATAGCACTTCAAGACTTGATTGGCTTGATGCATTCTTTCTACTCAATGGACTGGAGGGAAAAACATAAGAGCTAGTAGTACCATACTAATTTCATCATCCCAGCTAAACGTAGCAGCGGTAGCATCTCTTCGTTAAATTCAAACAGAACATTACGGTCAAAACAAATTCTAGAATGAACTTGAATATTTTTTCTTGGATGAAAAGAATAAATATGAAAAGTTCATAAGATATGGATTTATTTATACACAGACTTAGAACAAAGGTGGACACAGGTAAATCCCTGCTATTTGTTCTTCTACAGTTTGACATATCCCTGCTATTTGTTTTTCTTCAACTCTAGCGACGCGACCAAGAGACGGAGTGAGCGAGGAGAGCGAGAGAGGAAAAAGAAAACATCCAGGTGCAATACGTGGAGAATGGGTTTAATCTCTAGAGGAGACACAGAGAGGGAGCAACTTCGTGGGATAATAGTATGGCGCCACGCCGCAACAGCATGCAACACCTAACACCCCAGGATGACATGTGGCAAGTGTCATCACTTCTTCAATTGTTTGAGAAGTTTAAAAAAAGTTATATGTAAATGTAAAAAATAGGTATGCAATTGGTAGTGTAAATTTTTTTCCGTAAAAAAACTATCCCAAAAGCTATTCACAAATTTTAAATTATAAAAAGGAAGAATAAAAATGTAAAAAATGGGTATCGGAAAATCCCAAAGTGTAAAAAGGATGAATGTACATGTAGAAAATGGGTATGTTATTGGTAAATGTAAAAGTAATTTACTATATTCACAAATTTTAAAATCCCAAATTTTCGGAATTAAAAAATCTGTATTGAAATTTGTAAAAATGGTGAATGTAGATGTAAAAAATAGGTATGCAACTGGTAAATGTAAAAACATGTGGCATTGTGGTAAATACACTGCCATCAGTGGCAAAATTGTGATAAAACAGAAATGAAAAGCGAAACAGGAATTGCAAAGCAAGGAGTGGCAGTTTTGCAATTTTTTGCGAAACGGGGGTAGAACCGTGTTTTTGCCACTTGAATGAACAGTGGTAAGGCCTTATTGTTTTAGGATATCTAATTCTGCAAACCATTAAAAACCCCCTAACACAACCTAAACAATCAAAATCGAATGTGAAAGCAGTACGTGATGATAGAAGAGAGAGGGATCGAGTCCATTCATTCTGCCAACCAGCAACTGGGGAGTATAAATATTACTTACATCTACCATGCATAATTATTTCTAGATTAAATAAGCATGTCTTAACAACTAGTTGCAGAAAATGCCAATCAATAATTTAGGAGAATCAAGCAGGAAAGCCAGATGAGAATCATGCCTAAAAGTAACCATTACAATCTGACTTGAATTGTCTGATAATATAAGAGAAGAATCATCCCTGCTTGCAATTTCACCAAAAAGCCATTCCAAATCCAAACTCATTTGCTCATGGAACTACAATGCCCTTCCTTCCAAGTCCTGTTTACTTTCTTGCTCCTTGTGATTCTGCTACTGAAACTAGGGAAGAAAGGCCAAAACAACAAGTCCTCTGCTTCAAATCTACCACCAGGGCCATGGAAGCTACCAATTATTGGAAACATACACCAGCTCATTGGCGCACTTCCCCATCGTCGACTCAGAGACTTGGCCAAGCAACATGGACCTCTTATGCACCTGAAGCTCGGAGAAGTTTCCACCGTAGTTGTTTCATCAGCAAAGTTTGCCAAAGAGGTGATGCAAACCCATGATATTATCTGCATCAAGGCCCGAGGTCCTAGCTTCAAGAATCTTATCATATGGTTCTACAAATATTGGATTTGCTCCATATGGTGATTACTGGAGAAGACTACGAAAAATTTGCATGCAGGAGCTCTTAAGTGCAAAGCGGGTTCAATCATACCAGCCAATAAGGGAAAAAGAAGTACTGAATCTCATAAAATGGATCAGTTCAAGATCAGGATCACCTGTTAATCTTACTCAGAAAGTTGTATCTTCCATATATAGCATCACTGCACAAGCAGCCTTTGGTAACCAGTGCAAGGATCAAGAAGATTTCATATATGTGATGAAGCAAGTTATCAAAGCAGCATCAGGCTTCAATGTGGTAGATGTTTTTCCTTCTTTCAAATTACTTCACATGATAAGTGGAGTGCAGCCTAAACTTCGGAGGCTGCAAAAGCAAGTTGATAGAATAATGGAAAACATCATCGAAGAACATATAAAAGCCACATCAACAACTAAAAGTGATGAAGCTCAAGTACAGGAAGATCTGGTAGATGTTCTCCTAAAATTTCATGAACGTTGCGGTGGCCGTGAGCTTTCTTTAACTACTGACAACATCAAAGCAGTGATCTTGGTAAGTATAGACACACATACACATGCATATACTTGAGATATCATTATTCAATAGTCCAAAATACCTGAGATATAATGGTTTCTTTCTCTGAGTTTGTTTTGACAGGTTCCTTTTCTTTCTTTAAAAATATAAGCAATTCAAACTAAATACTAGCTTTTCATCAAATAACAAATTAATCATTAAATTTCAGGATATTTTTACTGCTGGGAGTGAGACAGCGGCTACAACTGTAGATTGGACAATGTCAGAAATGATAAAACATCCGAGAATCATGAAAAAGGCACAGGATGAGGTGAGGGAAGTGTTCAACAGAACACCACAAGTAAAAGAAACAAACATTAGAGAGATGAAATATTTAAAGTTGGTTATTCAAGAGTCACTGAGGTTACACCCTACTCTTCCCCTGTTACTTCCAAGAGAATGTGGAGAGAGGTGTGAGATTGAAGGATATGAAATACCTGTGAAAACAAAGGTAATCGTGAATGCTTGGGCAATCGGAAGAGATCCCAATTATTGGAGTGAGCCGGAGACTTTTAATCCAGAGAGATTCCTTGATAGCTCTATTGACTACCAAGGAACAAACTTTGATTACATCCCATTTGGTGCTGGAAGGAGAATATGCCCTGGCATATTATATGGTCTTGCTAATGTTGAACTCCCACTAGCAATGTTGTTATATCATTTTGATTGGAATCTCCCTGATGGAATGAAGGATGAAGAGCTGAACATGACTGAAGACTTCGGCGTTGTAGTCCATAGAAAACAAGACCTGCGTTTGATTCCCACCCCATATCAACGGCCTCCTCCGACTGTTGCACATTCAAAAATAGAAATATAAGCTAATCAAGTGTACATTTTCTTTTTGCTTGTGAATGCAATTTTACTGTGTGTGTTTGTTTTTGTCAACTGTTGCTATCAGAAGTTGAGAACTATCTAAAGCCTAGTTTGCCCTTGATAAGAGCTGCGATTCTTGAGAACCATTCTTGCATTGTCATGATGAGCTAAACGGAAGGAACATGAAGAGCAAAAGAAGCAAACTACTGAATCAAGAATTTCATCAAAGCTGAACATTGCTCATTAAACTGAATATATTGAACAAGATCCATGTAAAAAAGGCGAAAATTATACAGCGCACTCGGGTGCGCCGCGCACCCGTCATCTCCACCGTTGATTTTGACGCAGACCTTTGATTTTTTCAAAATCGACGGTGGAGATGACGGGTTACGCGGCGCACCCGGGTGTGCTGAATAGACTCTCGTAAAAAAGGATTACATACCCCCGTCAATGTTGTCAATCAGGTCGGTTTCATACTTGCATGCGTAAATGAAGTTCAAATCCGCCTTGTTTTGTGATTTTCTTCTTCTTCGACCCAGTGATCAGCTATACCACAAACAGAAGATCCTCTTCATAAAGTCGGAGAGACGACTATAATGCGATGCCTCTTTAGGCTTGGGCCACGGTGGAAGCTGGGCTGTTTGCGTCCTAGTGGGCTCAGGTCGAAACTGGATTTGGAGAGTTTGAGTGATTCGGGCCTTTCTCTCGTGTCTGTTTCTGTGTCACTTGCTATTATTATTAGAGTAAAAACCTAAAATAGTACATGAATTATTGCGAAAGGTACTTTTTAGTACCTACGAATTTTTGGTACCTATGAATTTTTTTTACTTGAAATGATACCTCAAGTATTGTTTTGTTACCTGATACGATACATCCGTTAGTTTTTCTATTAAGTTCGCATACGTGGCATATATTTGAATGGTATAAATACCCAAAATGGTACCTAACCTATTGTGAAATGAATTTTTCAATACCTATATTTTTTTTTTACCTCAAATGACACCCCAATATTTGATTATATATGATCAATAGGTAAACCGTAAACATAATAAACATATTATCACTATAATTCATAAATATATTATATTTTCCTTTATAAACATAATATTTATATATATATATATATATTATTTCTCTTATGAGCAATTTGATTATAAATAATTATAAATATATTACGTCGTTACTACTTGCATATTGGACTTTTTTTATAAATAGAATAAACTTGTAGATCTATTTTTATATAAGAAAATATTTATGGATAAAATACTAATAATAATATGTTTATGAGTTTAATTTACATATATATATATATATATATATATATATATATATATATAGTTCCTATCCAGAGCGAAGCTTCACTTTGAAATTAAAGTGCGAAGTTCCTTATTTGACTCACTTTTCGGTCATATTTTCACATCTTCACCGTTCCGTTTGTAGAACCTAATGCATAGATCACTCTGGCCAAGTTTCATCCAAATTGGTAATTGTTAAGGTACTAAATTAGATTAAATCAACGAACGGACCATAAATTTGTCTATTCAGAACTGTTTGTGTAAATAACGATTATGAAAACCCAAACGATCATCAAATTCAATGAAACTTGGCAGAAGTGATCTATGCATTAGGTTCTACAAACTAAACGGTGAAGATGTGGAAATATGACCGAAAAGTGAGTCAAATAAAGAACTTCACACTTTAATTTCAAAGTGAAGCTTCGCTCTGAATAGGAACTATATATATATATCAAAACGTAATTTAGAATTTTTATTTGGAGTTGTTGAGCAATAAAAAGGTACAATAAAAAAATTGATGATGTAAGCTGCAGATGATTATCCGGAAGAAAAAAGAAAGAGATAATGGCAGCAATATATAAAGTGAGGTTTAATTACATATTATCCTCATTCAAATACAGAGTCTTCAATTGACCAATTCCTAAACCACCGAAACAGAGGAAAAAATAACATAAGCAAAGAGAAGGAGATTTTCAAATTCAAATAAAAGATCAGATATTCAAGTGTTGATCAGTTCATCTCCGTGGAAGTTCAAATTTTGAACTCATTCATATCCAGCTGGTTGCTATTCTCTATATAAAGGGAGGATACACCTGCAAAGAGGAGAAAAACAGAGCAACATCAGAGACGCGAAAAGAAAATAGGAGAAAAGAGACGGTGAAAGGAAAGAGAGAGAGAGAGAGAGGGCAGAGTACTCAAAACTGAGCCTCTACAACGGCAGTCAACAGCTGAAGCTCTACAACAATCAAGCTTCAGTTAAACTGGTCCGGCGACATTGCAGTAGCAGAAGAAGCTTCAAAAAGATCACAGGTATATGATCTTGGTTATCACCTAAAATCACTGATCTTCTCTTTTATGGTATAGACAAAAGAAAAGAGATGCTTCTTTTATGTAGCAATGACACCGCTATTCTCTCCTCCTCAATCTATGCCAATAATCAATGACGACTTTTGGGCAAAGACACAAAGTCACTACGAAGCCCTCATACACAACTACAACAATAAAGGAGGGTCAACTTGCTGCCTGCGCACTCTAGCTCGCTTCCGATACCTATACGCGGTGCGTCCAGCGTATTAGGGGGCGGAAGTGCAGCTCGTCGTCTGGCTTGCTCGCGACGTCCTCCGGTTCACTCTCTAGCTCGCTACCGATACCTATACGCGGTGCGTCCAGCGTATTAGGGGGCGGTAGTGTAGCTCGTCTTCCGGTCTGCTTTGAATAAACCTTCGGAATGCCCTTGATATGCTGTCGGCTCTCAACACTGCTCCAAAGATGTTACTGTGCTCTCAATGCTGCTCCAAAGTGTCACTGAGTTCTCCATGCCGTGCTGAAGGCTCCTCACACACTGTTTAGAAGCAGCCGAGCTATACCTGCATCAAATGATAAATAAGTGGCTCAAGTCGTGCATATCAAATTAAAACAGGGAAGAAAAGGTCTGGTACCCCATTGAAGCTGCCACCGATGTGCTCACAGAAAATGTCATTGTGCGCACATCTTACTGCAACCGAAGAAGAAAGGAACAAGCCACAGCAATCATAAAAGATACGTCAAAGTTCCAGCTTCTAGTAAATAGCGTCTGCAAAATCACAACTTATAAATCAAGAGGAAGAAGGCAAGCCATCAGCAAGTCTATGATCAGCGCCTGTCTTTAGCAAATGGTCACTTAAGCTTGACGGTGGAAGAAGCAACTATGACTGTCGAAAGCTATGTTCAGTCTCAACACAAGACCACCATTATGTCATGATATTTGTACCAAAGTAATAACAAAGCAAAATGACAAACAGAGCAACTAGACCAGGCGGTGGACTTGCAGACACATAGATAAAGTTTAATCAAATTGAGTATTGATGATTGTGGTATGTGGAGGCAACACACCTCTTGAAGAGACACGTCCAGTTTGTTGTTTCTTACACATAAGACAAAATATTCACTCAATTAAGCATATGAGAGGTATGACAATTGCTAGCCATAAAATTCAAATAGCAGTTAGTACTCGCTCACCAAGAGACTCGAACTAGAAAGGCCAAAATGCAGTAATCGGACGGCAACCCCAAATTTCGACGGAGGAGATCTGACAACAAAGAAAATGAATTGTCAGAAATAAATCTCTCTCAGAATCAAAGAAGCATATCGAGATGGAATCATTACCCAATACAAATGACGACTGTGTGGAGTGCAAAACCAAATCAAGTGATACCTCCCATATATATACAGAGCCAGACTTCTGAGCCCAGCTCCAAATCAGACTCGATCTCAAACTGATAATCGCGGCATGGATTTGAGCTCATCGATCACGTCTCTCTCTTTTTGTCAGTGAAGTTTATCGCAAAGGAAGAAATAATAGGCTTCACTTTTGGGCTGTGTGAAATCAAGGCAATGGGTTGCAAGTTTCTTGGGCTCTTGACAAGCTCCTAAATAGCACGAGGCCCGTTCAGATGTTACCGTGCCCGTTGACGAGTGAATTGCGATACAGGCTGGTTTGACCACATGGCTTGACAGTTTGGGTGCCCGAACCAAATCACCAGGCACTCTACTAAATTGGGTGTCTACAAGAAACTTGACAGATTCCAAAACAAATATTTATCTGTCAAACTCAAAAGTCGGTACAAAACCGCAAAGTCAAAAATCAATGAACTATGGTCGGTTTGATCCCACAAAGGGTACGTAGGCAATCTAGCGACCCACTAGATGCAACCACAATTCCAAACAGAATTCCTGACACCACCAGTTAAATTCGGCCAGTCCAAATGACTTCAGTCAAATCAAATTCACTCCACTCCCAAATAATTGAACTACATTGGTTTGATCCCTTCACAGGGTATGTAGGCAGTCTAGATTTAAATCTAGATGCAACCACGACTCCAAATAAAATCATCGGATCTTCTGAAGCCAAAATCTCGCTCCAGATACAAATCCAAACACATTTCTAAACATATTTCCAAACACTACTCTTATTCCAAAATCAAAGCCTTTCTAACGAGTCATTCACTTGTTGGAATTCTTGAACTACGAATGGCTTGATCCCTTCTCAAGGGTACGTAGGCAACCCATTCAAATTTCCGGGTGCAGCGTAAAAACAAACAAACACACACACTCCCCATTGGTTATTTTCTTTTGGAATCAAAGGGTTTTCCTCTTAAAATAAGAGGATGTAATTAAGAGATATGTTATCTTGAATGGGTCGAACTTAACATAATAAAAGTTATATCTCCCATAAATAAGATAGGACGAGATTATGTCGAGTACATTATGTACATTTTTTGCTCAACAGGAGTAAAAAAAGTTTATAGGCACCAAAACTTGTCTTTCGTAAATTGTCTTTCGTAGTAGATTAGGTACCTTTTTAGGTATTTACCCTATCAAAATATATGCCATGTAGGCGAACTTAACGAAAAACTAACGGAGGTACGTACCATATTATGTAACGGAGCAATATATACTTGAGATAACATTTCAAGTAAAAAAAAATTGTAGATACCAAAAAGTACTTTTCGCAATAGTTCAAGTACTATTTTAGGTTTTTACTCTTATTATTATTATTTTGATCGGAGTGTCACTTGTTATTTATTTTTCTTTTTATATAAATTATCAGGTCAAAATGTTAATAAATCCCATAGTGGAGCTGAGGGTCTGAGAACCCCTTTGGATCAGTTCAATGTATCTTACTGAGGTTTAGTTTCAATGTTTTAAAGCATCGACCTTTCGATTTTGATTTGCCAGTGATAGTTACAAGCCAACGTGATCGAATACGTGATTGAGGTGTAGTGGAAGCGAGACCCTGTTTGGCAGGGAGAATCTACTCTTGGAAGCTATGTTCCATTGACAAACTTTTGTGGCATCTTGATAATAATGATTTTGATTAAAATTTTTACTATACTCATGCTCTCCTTCAGAAGCTGGTAGAGTCTGAAAAACTCATAAACTGTGTGTTCATGTTGAAATGTAAAACCAGATTAATCTAGAATTATCTACCAGCTAGAAGTATCTAGCAAGAATTTCTTGTATAAACACAGAGCAAGCTTATGAGTTAAATTTAGTAGCTGTAACAATTGGTACAAAAGGAAAACAGAGCAAGATTATTTGTACATGTAACAATTTGTACAAAAGGAAAATAAAGACAGATTAATGCATTAGAGAAGCAATGAACCTCGTTGGATCATATCTGATGATCTGAATGTGTCAACAATGATCTTGAATACTTGAAGACGGCACAGAAATTTGCACTTGTCCCCCAATTTGTTTTCTTTGGTCAAGGGCCCCGAGCTTTTTATTTGATAGCTTGTTTGAAGCCGGCAAGAACAAGGAGCCAAAGAGCCCTGCATGCCAAAGAACGAATAGAGCCGTCTCTGCAGAAAGAATCGAGTCTGATCCAGCAGATATCAAACAAGAAATCAAAGTGGTACCTAGGCTGCTAGGCAACGGCATGGGGAAGAACATGAAACAGAAAACGACGATCAATAAGTTAGGAGAGTGAAGCAGGAAAACCAGCTTACTCATGATGATATAAGAGCATGCTTGCAATTTCACCAATAAGTCATTCCAAAGCAAACTCATTTGCTCATGGAACTACAATGCCGTGCCTTCCAAGTCCTGTCTACTTTCTTGCTTCTGGTGATTCTGGTACTGAAATTAGGGAAGAGAGGCCAAACATACAGCTCCTCTGCTTCAAATCTACCACCAGGACCACGGAAGCTACCAATTATTGGAAACATACACCAGCTCATTGGCGCTCTACCCCATCGCAGACTCAGAGACTTGGCTAAGCAACATGGACCTCTTATGCACTTCAAGCTTGGAGAAGTTTCCACCGTAGTTGTTTCATCAGCAGAGTTTGCCAAAGAGGTGATGCAGACCCATGATATTATCTTTGCATCAAGGCCCCAGGTCCTTGCTTCAAAAATCTTTTCATATGATTCTACAAATATTTTATTTGCTCCATATGGTGAATACTGGAGAAGATTACGAAAAATTTGCACGCAGGAGCTCTTAAGTGCAAAGCGGGTTCAATCGTACCGACCTATAAGGGAAGGAGAGGTACTGAATCTCATCGAATGGATTGGTTCAAGAGTAGAATCACCTTTAAATATTACTCAGAAAGTTGTGTCTACCACACATGGCATCACTTCACAAGCAGCCTTCGGTAATCAGTGCAAGGATCAAGAAGATTTCATATTCGTGATGAAGGAAGCTATCAAAGAAGCATCAGGCTTCAATGTGGCAGATGTTTTTCCTTCTTTCCAATTACTTCATATAATAAGTGGAGTGCAGCTTAAACTTGAGAGGCTTCAGAAACAAGCTGATAGAATATTGGAAAACATCATCAAAGAACATATGCATGCTACAACAACAACAACGAAAAGTGTTGAGGCTCAAGTCCAGGGAGATCTGCTAGATGTTCTTCTAAAATTTCACGACCATTGTGGTGGCCACGAGTTTTCTTTGACTACTGACAACATCAAAGCGGTGATCATGGTAAGGCTGTACACACAAATATGCACATACTTGATATATCTAAATTGAATAATTCAAAACTTCACCATTTTTTTTACCTATAATTCAACAAATATAATGCATATACAAATTGGGTGTCTCAATGTACATACTAGAGCTTACATTTTGCTAGAAATAAAGGAGGCATATATTAAAAAATTACTCAAATTCAGGATATATTTACTGCTGGGAGTGAGACATCAGCTATAGTCGTGGATTGGACAATTGCAGAACTGATAAAACATCCGAGAATCATGAAAATAGCACAGGATGAGGTGAGGGAAGTGTTCAATAGTACGCAGCAAGTAAACGAAACAAGCATTAGAGGTATGAAATATTTAAAGTTGGTTATTCAAGAGGTACTGAGGTTGCACCCTCCTGCTCCCCTGCTACTTCCAAGAGAATGTAGAGAGAGGTGTGAGATTGATGGATATGAAATACCTGTCAAAACAAAGGTAATCGTGAATGCTTGGGCAATTGGAAGAGATCCTAATTATTGGAGTGATCCGGAGACCTTTAATCCAGAGAGATTCCTTGATAGCTCTATTGACTACCAAGGAACAAACTTTGATTATCTCCCATTTGGTTCTGGAAGGAGAATATGCCCTGGCATGCTATATGGTTTGGCTAATGTTGAGCTCCCACTAGCAATGTTGTTATATCATTTTGATTGGAAATGAAGAATGAAGACTTGGACATGACTGAAGAGTTAGGCGCTGTATTCCGCAGAAAACAAGACCTGCACTTGATTCCCACACCATATCATCGTCCTCCTTCGACTGATGCAAATTCAAACAAAGAAATATAAGTGAAGTGTACGGAACGGTGGATCCTCTGCGATGGGCTTCCCAGCCACCACCTTCTCTCATCAACGTACTCCAGAATGATGAGCTCCCATGCCCTCCTGTGGTCGGAGATTGATCGAGCTCGGCATATCGGTCGGGGCCCCTCTTTTTTGTTGGCAAGGAAACTATCTATTCCCTACTTCTGGGATGAAGTGGTCGATTAATTAGTTTTTATTATAAGATATTATCTACGTGTGTCTTAGTTTTATGCCAATAGGATATGTAGTTAGACTAGATCTATGTATTCATATCCTTACCATATTGGTATTGTGTAATTCCCTATATAAAGGGCTCCTATCAATGAATAAGATGATAATTTTCTTGTTATTTCTTTGTCTATACATTTTATACTTCATCACGTTATCATGCACTTTGTTCTAACCCTAGAGCCAATAGCCCACAATTTGTTTTCCAAACCCTAAAATCGGGCAACCTTGTTTTTTCTGATTTCCGAACAAAATTCCGACTGCCCTCCGCCGGAATTTTATATCCCCAGAAAGCTCTCTCCGTCCCGGATCCAACGCCGCCGGCCTCACCCTGAGAACCGGCCGGAAGTCTCCGAACCGGCCGCCGGAAAATTCCAGATCGCCGCCGCTACCAACCACCGGTTCACCACCTTTCCTTGCTCCGATCAACCTGAATTTTTGACAGCAGCTTCCTCATCCAGAGCTGCTCCTTCTGTCAAATTTTCAGCCCGAAATTCGAAGTATAAGTAGGCGAAACGTTGTTTCTCCTCTCGGCAGCCTCTAGAAACCAAAGATTTCAAGATTGCTCGTCTTCCAAGGAAACCAGAAAGGTATGTTTTGAAACCTTAAACTTTTCCAAGTTCAATAACTCGGGGAGGATAAAATCTTTTCCTTCCTTCTCCATCTTCATTCTATGCTTGGGATTTTGTGTGTGCAGGTACCAAAAATCCTGGAATTTTATTCGCGGGTCAAGAGTGTGTTTGATCACTCTTGTTTCCTTATCCGGGTTGTGTATGATCAACCCCGACCTATCACCGGATTGTGTTTGATCAATCCGAGGCCTTTTTTCGAGTTATGTTTGATCAATTCGCGGCTTTTCCGGATTGTGTATGATCAATCCGAAGGACAAACCATTAAAAGCATCGTTTGTAACCTCTATCGAGTCTCATAACAGCTTGGTTTTGTATGCAAGAGCAATGTAACATTTTGCTCCTTGGAGTTTTGACGTACTAGATGCCTAAGGCGGACCTTTCATTGGAAATGATTAAACCACATGTTTTGACCCCCAGGCTAACAAGCCTAGATGCCGAGATTTCACATCTCATGCGCTCAAAGTCTTTGAAGCGCCACATCGACAAAAGCCTTCAATGGCAACCTGTGCAAAAATTAATGACCGCAAAGTACTGTAGAATGCACTCATGGAGCGTTTCTCGAAACGTTCATATAACTTTACTTGTTGAGTTATTAGTCAAGTGGATTGCTTACCACCTTAATTGACTACATATTGTCGATGATATTTTGTGGCATCATGATCCATAATCTTTAGCGGATTCGATCATCATCAAGTTCTCTAGGTCCTCCAAGTTGGTGTGGAATTACCAACGAGACTTGATTTTGATCATATAAATGGGAATTGTATATACGCTAATGTGATAAACTTATTAGGGATTATCCCCTAATGTGGGGACAACAATATGGGTCATGGCAACGGCAGAAAACGTCGTGCCGATGTCTAGAAAAGAGGGGGAGATGTCGCAGGCTCTAATAGCGACACTCCCGGTCTAGACATCATTTTGTCAAAACTACTCACGTCAACTCATGACAATGCAACCGTTGTGGATCTTCAGATCACTGGTTCAAGATTGTCAAGCTCTTTTAAATTGTGAATGCATACAAAAAGATATGGAAAATCAATATGAGGACAAGAACGTCATCCTCATGATCGCGAATTTCAAAGATTCGGATCCTGCTCTAGCTACCCATGACTTTGATGTCATCGGCTAGACATTGATTTTCGTTCCAAGCTATATATACTAAGGCGTTGTATCGATGTCCCTCGTCTATTTGAGACCTCGATGTACTCACATTAACAATAATGAATGCCTTGAGAATTTTTTCGAAATGAAACTATTCTCCTCTTATGGTTCATATTGATTTACAATCAAGATGTACACTTACATCGTCCTTAGAAACATGGCATATTGTGCCGATTTTGGTCCCTTCCTTTGAAGGTGACTCATGGCACTGCATCCTCATGGAGGATCGCCCATGTGTTTCCGGTTAAGTCTTCTACCCTATAGCGGATTTTTCATCATCAATTGTTCAACTAGGCTCATCCAAGCTCAGTGTGATGTCTTAGAATTGTCCGAAATTAAGGAGATAGTGGTTTTAAGTGTGCCTCGTACTACCGACCCTTCACGGACATGCCTGGTCATACTGACTTGGAGTTACCGAAAGCTTTTGATTTTGGATCCCCCTACACTATTAAATCAATTGCCGTCTTGCAAAAGACGTTGAAGACTTATCAAAGCTGGAAAATTATCATCATGATTGGATCCTCTAGGTCCTCTGAGTTAGTTTATGTTCATGTCAGAGAGCTTTTGCTAACTAGTCATGGAGTTTACGACCTTAGAACGACCGAAAGGACTTGGTTTTGATCATACACACGTCACTTTTAGCTAAGGCAAAAGCCTACACGCCACCTGCAAGCTTCACAGCTTCGCACATGCCAAATCTGCGAAAAACAGCAATCTGTCCCTTCTGGAGAGTCAACTTCGTTTGAGCTTTGTGAACAGCTCCGGACGAACTAGACATTGAGCTTTATATCAATGGAAAGCTCTACGAGTCTAGTTTTCAGAACTTTTCACGGTTCGTCTATATCTATTTTAACGAAGAAGTTATGGCTGTTTTAGTGTGCAAAGGTCATTCTGCGTGGAAATTTTTATACACTCTCAGGATTGCAGCTTTTCGTAGCTTCTTTCAATCCTTCTAAATGGTTCAAGTAGAACTATTTACTCGTCTATCTACTCCTTATAGATATGTCTCATAGAGACATTGAGTGCTTCGCAGATAGTGGAACTATCCACAACATTCTAAGGAACCATGTTAAGTTTTAAAGACATTCATGCTAATGGTTTTCATTTGAAAACACATTGTGAGAATGAACAAGAATTCTTTTGTGTATACCTCCCCATGAATGCGAACTGAAGCGCATCTTGGAGAAATTCATGAGTCAATCTAATGAACTGTATGTCACTACGATTCGAATATCGAATCCCATGTTGTCGCCAAACATAATATTTGGGACACCGACTCATATAGGCTTTGGTTTGACCAAATTGGTCAACCTGGAAGAGATATAATGGTCCAAATTTTGAGAAATTCTCATGGACATCTACGATTCGAATATCGAATCCCATGTTGTCGCCAAACATAATATTTGGGACACCGACTCATATAGGCTTTGGTTTGACCAAATTGGTCAACCTGAAGAGATATAATGGTCCAAATTTTGAGAAATTCTCATGGACATCTACGATTCGAATATCGAATCCCATGTTGTCGCCAAACATAATATTTGGGACACCGACTCATATAGGCTTTGGTTTGACCAAATTGGTCAACCTGGAAGAGATATAATGGTCCAAATTTTGAGAAATTCTCATGGACATCCATTCTTCCGCTCAAAATGAAGACATTCGAGATCTAGCATCACCATGAAGCATGGTGGTGACCCGGGGGACATTGACGTCACCCGAACATGACTCCAACTTCCTGGAGGTCATCCGGTCAATTCCTTAAGCAATTGAGGTACACCGGCCTTTCCTCGATGTCGCATTGGCCTCCTGCAATGCTCATTGCTTGTTTTGAAAGCCTATTCTTTAGCTAAATAAGGAGTGAGACCCTCCTACGCTAAATAACACAAAAGTGAACATTCTATTCTTACATCAAACTATGTAGATAGATACAACCAACTTGCGGACACCTTTTTATGCTTTATGGTGTTGGTTGAAGTGTTAACACACTGGTCACGTGTTACACTATTATCTACTGTTTATGCTGCTTATACTTCTACGGGCTCACTACCCATTCTTTAAAGAAGTTTATCGGGATGTAAGTTGAAGTGTCCTGTACCCCATGTTCACACGCAAAACGGTCTCACCGAGGCTACGACCAAGCAACTTTAGCTTGTCGCTCAAACATTATTGATGCGCACCAATCTTTCTATTGCGTTTTGGGGCTATGCAATATTTGCATGCAGCTTTACTATTCATCTACGACCCACCATCATTGAATTTTGTTGTACTACAGCTCGTGACTGTGTATCAGGATTGACACGAAATTGCAATTCTTGAGCTCGGCAGGATTGAAACGGATCTCCAATCCTTAAGCTCAGCTAGATGTTATTTCTAGATGCCAAATCGCATTGCCACTGCGTATAATGATGGGTCATTTGAGATGAATAAGTTTAGGTTGGATATGAACCTCCACCTATAATCCGCATATGTAGAAACCTTGTCAGACGATCTCATTCACCGCTAAATTACGGATTGTCACTTTGATGAGACAATATCCCGCCGTTAGAGGGAGATAAGAACACAAGTGTTCAAGTGGAACGACGTGAATTGTCGTGGTTTGTCCCCACTAAGTCTCATCTTGATCTCAAATGCTTAAAGTGTTAAAGTGACGAGATCACATGCTGCAAATATGTCTGCAAGGATTGATGTCCTACAAAAGGACATGGCGCGACCAAAAGAAGTTGGTCTTGGCGCCATCACCATGGATGGTGATATGGTGACGCCATATAGTGGCAAAATTGGTGTCACAAGGCCGTGTGGCTCCCCAAAAGGAGGGAGGCCCTTAGGTTCGATACTTTCTCGCACTAGGAAGAAAGCGAGATTGGCACAACTTGATCCATTGATCAATGATACTCAAATTCGTCTCATGAAGTATGAATTGTGATTATCGTTGGGAGACGCCTCAATGTCAAATCCAATCCATATAGAGATCTCTACAAGTATTACACTAGTGTACATGAGGACGTGAGATAATGAGTCTACTATCGAACCACCCTTCGTTGAGTTGATGGATATCAACTTAGTTGATTGGCCTAATGGAAAGATGCGATCCAACATTAACAAAGAGATAGGTCCTTGGGCAGGTGATGCCGACACCGCAAGCTAAACCCTATTAACTATACCTTTGTTAGATAGCGTAGTGAGAACAAGAGCTTAGACTCACCTTATGGCGCAAGGTCTCTCACTAACATGCACTGGGTCGACTACGATGAGATATGCTCTCGTAATGGATGTCATTGAACTTCACTACTTTGTCAGTTTGGTAGTTTCCGAATAACTGAATATGCAGCCTATGAATGTGGTCATAATAACATCTCTACGGGATCAGAGATATACATGAAGGTCTTAAACAGACTTCATTCATCCTAATCAAGTGGTTCCAGACCACAGTAGCACGCGTTTGCTAAAGCTATTGGAACGCACATGGATTCTACTTGATTTGGAAGGGATATGGTGAATTATGCCTTTGCGTATTCATTCCGGATTTACATGGACTCTTGATGGATCAAGAGATGTCAATATGTATCAACATCCGAAGAAAAAGATCTTGGGAAGACACGGTCTCGATAAGACACTCGATGACTGTATTGATGATGATTTTTCATCAATCGGCTTAGGCGCTCTAACGAAAGTGAAGCCTACATATACTCCCATGATTAGTCAAAGTCTTTACTCTAAAGAGAGATCCGTTGTTTTGTCTAAAACAAGATGACAAATATGTGTTAAGAGATGGAGTTTCCATCTAAGTACAATTAGACGCATCAATGTACTCAACACAATACGAAAGACTTGACATCTCATTTGCTATGAAAAATTGTAAAGCTAAGTGTAGTTATGCGCCCACGCAATGCCAATGTAATGGCAGTAACCCCTTTTTCAATACTTAATAGTATGAAAGGTTGAGGTTTATTCTATCCCTACATAAGAAAGACACATCAAAAGCGAAATCAGAATCTGTCAAGTTTTGTAGGTCAACTTTCACGAGACCTATAAGAAATCTCACTCACTGGAAAATGGTGAAATTGATGTCATAGGAAAGGTCAATGTGTCTACTTTCCAGGGACACCAACCATTTGATCATACCTATCATATTAAGTGAGTTATGGTCGTTTTCGTAAAGTAGGACGAATCTGTCCGAGAATCTGATTTTGGCAAAACAGTCAACTTCGACGGGATTTTGTGAACAGCTCCTGACGAACTAGAATGTGTGTAATATACGGTTGGAAAACTCTATGAGTCTAGTTTCCAAAACCGTTTACGGTTTGTTCATATGTATTTCCTAGAGGAAGTTACGACTGTTCTAGTAATTGAAGGTTATGCTGCGCGGAAATCTGATTTCCTATACGAACTTATGTTTTGAGTTCACAAGCGACATTCTCCTCAAGATCTAAGTGTAAAAGATCATTTGAGGACAATACGGCATGATTTAGTTAATCATTGCCCAATGTCACATTTGAAGACATGTTAAAGAGCATTGACATGCTAAATTGTTGAAACTTCCGTGATTAGTAAGAATCAGGAAGAGCCCTATGATTGATGTAAAGATCAGGGGGAGGTGCGAACTTCAGGGGGAGTCTAGCACATACATACATGTCATTATCAAATGTGAAGGGTGAGTTGTACTCTTTTTCTCTTACGATCAAGGTTTAGTTTTTCTCCCACATGGTTTTTGTGACTTGACGAGGCAACAGATCAGCACCATCGGCATATCAGCGCGCGGCACAAGGGGGAGTGTTCTAGGATATTCTCTATGTGTGCCTTGGCCTTATGCCAATAGGATATGTAGTTAAACTAGATCTATGTATTCATATCCTTACCATATTGGTATTGTGTAATTCCCTATATAAAGGGCTCCTATCAATGAATAAGATGATAATTCTCTTGCTATCTCTTTGTCTATACACTTTATACTTCATCAGTTTTCACTTTTCACTGTTTTTATTTTTAATTTCTTTCAGTTGTACGTTTGGGCTGTTATGGCCTTTGGGCTTTGTCCCTCGATATTTGTCACATTCCCATTAGTCATTGGATCACATCTGAATGTGACAACAATGACCTTGAAGGCAAAAATTTGAACTTGACCCCATCGCTTTCTAGACAACTTATGGTTGCTAAGAATAAATATATCGTATACACCTTAAAGCAAATGCTTGAGATCTCAAATTTTTATTCAAATTTGGATCTCAAATGACATTGCAGTCTCCATTTCAGCGTAAGATCTTGAAAAGTATTAAGAGCAAATGCACCGTAAAGTAAAATGACAAAGGCAAAAGAAGAGGTTTAGCCTCCTAATTATGCACTATTGCCTTTGAATTTCACTTTTGTCTTAGGTACAAGAAGATCTAATAGATGTTCTCCTAAAATTTCACGACCATTGTGGTGGTCGTGAGTTTTCTTTAACGACTAACAACATCAAAGCAGTAATAGTGGTAAGTCTAGACATGCACACATATGCACAACATCAAGCGTATGTTTTCGATCTTTTTACTCGTGAGTGCAACTGTGTACATTGTTTGCTTATGTCGTGCTTGAGTTATCAGAAAACTCGTGATAGAGAGAGCTGTTCTATACTGCCTATTTATAGAAGTTTTAGATCTTAAATGTTACCAGTGATCATATCTGATTGTTTGAGGAGTAGTGTAGCCGAGACCCTGAAAAAGGAGAACCGGTACGGCGGTATCCCCTTCGTGGAGCTACATTTCATATGAGTTTAATTAATGGATATTACTGAGGTTTAGTTTTGATCTTTTTGTGTTGATCTTTTGACTTTGATTTGCTTTATGGGGTTTTAGGGTTTAGGGTTTGTGTCATGATGCCTGTGAAGCCCATCTTCATCAGTTTGAATGGCTAGCCGCTAGTGGAATATATTAACTAGCCGCCTCTTTCATTTTGATTTACTAGCCGCCTCTGCCAAGATTTTCATGACCTTTCTTGAAGTGCAGTCACATCTGAATATATTGATGATCAGGAAGCAAATCCCATAGTTGTCTATACGACTGTACCACATCCACTATAACAGCCAAATGCGCAGCACTAGTAGAATTGATATCACTACTGCAATTGTTCATTTGAAATTTTCGTCGCGAAGTCAATAATTGAAAAAGACAACTTACTGTGCAAATAACCAAGAGGGAGAGAAAGCATGTCATATCAAATAATTGCAGAAAACGCCAATCGACATATAAGTAAAAAGCCATCACCATTTGACTGCTGAATTGACAGAGTCTGATATAGTGATATACATATACAAGAGCTTCAATCATACTAGCAATTTCACAAATAACTAAGCCATTCCAATGCAAACTCATTTGCTCATGGAACTACAATGCCCTTCCTTCCAAGTCCTGTTTACTTTCTTGCTCCTTGTGATTCTGCTACTGAAAATAGGGAAGAGAGGCCACCACAACAACTCCTCTGCTTCAAAGCTACCACCAGGGCCATGGAAGCTACCAGTTATTGGAAATATACACCAGCTTATTGGCGCTCTTCCCCATCGTGGACTCAGAGACTTGGCCAAGAAACATGGACCTCTTATGCACCTGAAGCTCGGAGAAGTTTCCACCGTAGTTGTTTCATCAGCAAAATTTGCCAAAGAGGTGATGCAAACCCATGACATTATCTTTGCATCAAGGCCCCAGGTCCTTGCTTCAACAATCTTTACATATGATTCTACAGATATTCTATTTGCTCCATATGGTGATTACTGGAGAAGATTACGAAAAATTTGCACGCAGGAGCTCTTAAGTGCAAAGCGGGTACAATCTTACCGGCCTATTAGGGAAAAGGAGGTACTGAATCTCATCGAGTGGATTGGTTCAAGAGCAGGATCACCTATTAATCTTACTCGGAAAGTTTTATCTCTCACATATAGCATCACTTCACAAGCAGCCTTTGGTAATCAGTCCAAGGATCAAGAAGAATTCATATATGCGATGAAGAAACTTATCAAGGCAGGAACAGGTTTCAATGTGGCTGATGTTTTTCCTTCTTTCAAGTTACTTCATATGATAAGTGGAGTGCAGCCTAAACTTGAGAGGCTGCAGAAACAAGCTGATAGAATATTGGAAAACATCATCAAAGAACATATACAAGCTACAGCAACAACAAAAACCGATGAGGCTCAAGTACAGGAAGATCTGGTAGACGTGCTCCTAAAATTTCATGTCAACCATTATTGTGGCCGGGAGCTTTCTTTAACTACTGACAACATCAAAGCAGTGATATTGGTAAGTATAGACACACACACACACACACACAGTGGTATTGTTCTATAACTGAGTTTGTTTTGACAGGTTTCCTTTGTAAGCAATTCGAACTGGATATTAGTTTGTTAATCAACTAAAAAATTAAACATTGATTTTCAGGATATTTTTAGTGCTGGGAGTGACTCATCAGCTTCAGCTGTAGATTGGACAATGTCAGAAATGATCAAACATCCGAGAATCATGAAAAAGGCACAAGATGAGGTGAGGGAAGTGTTCAACAGAACAAAGCAATTAAGCGAAACCAGCATTAGAGAGATGAAGTATTTAAAGTTGGTTATTCAAGAGGCACTGAGGTTACACCCTCCTGCTGTCCTGTTACTTCCAAGAGAATGTAGAGAGAAGTGTGAGATTGATGGATATGAAATACCTGTCAAAACAAAGGTAATCGTGAATGCTTGGGCAATCGGAAGAGATCCCAATTCTTGGACTGAGCCGGAGACATTTAATCCAGAGAGATTCCTTAATAGCTCTATCGACTACCAAGGAACAAACTTCGATTACATCCCATTTGGTGCTGGAAGGAGATTATGCCCTGGCATATTATTTGGTCTGGCTAATGTTGAGCTCCCACTAGCAATGTTGTTATATCATTTTGATTGGAAACTCCCAATGGAATGAAGAATGAAGAGTTGGACATGACTGATGAGTTTGCCGTTGTAGTCCACAGAAAACAAGATCTGCATTTGATTCCCACTCCATACCATCGTCCTCCTCTGACTGATGCAAATTCAAATATAGAAATATGAGTCAATGAAGTGTACGTTTTCCTTTTCCTTGTGAGTGCTACTTTACCTTGTTGTTTTTGTTGATCTGTTTCCTTGTAATACTTGAGCGATCTCGTACTCATACTTAAGTCATCACATGTTGAGAATTATCCAAATGCCTAGTTGCAAAATTCCAACGAAATACTTTGCCTCGACAAGAGCTGCGATTCTTGAGTTGCAGTATCATAATGAGCAGGACGGAAGATACACAAAGAGCAAAAGCTATCGTACCAATACAAAACCACTCTACATAACAACAGAGAGGGTGCCCATATGAGCGATAACAAAGCTGGAACCAGTTTAAACTTCGAATTTGCTTCATTTAACCAGGGCTATTTGGATCAACCTTCCTACCTTAGCCCGAGTCAGTGTTCGATGGGCTAGCAGGATAATCTAGTGGCAACTGGATTTGGAGATTTTTATTGACCTGGATCACTCAGTCATGCCTGATGAGATACAAAGGCCAAATCTGAAACCAACAACCCCCTCTTTAATGATAGGTATGCTATACCAGGGCGTTGGGCCAAGACGAGCCAGGCCCAGGTCTAGAGCCTTAAATTCTTAGGGCCCCTAATATATAAAATCTGGTGTTAGTAAACATTATGAGTAACTTGCTTTGATGGTAAGTAGTTGTATTTACTACTAGGGAATCAGGGTTTGAATCCCTAAATGGTCAGTTTTGTTATTTATTATCTTTGTTTTTTTGTCTTTATTTTATTTGGTTATTTATTATGGGCCTCAAAAAAAAATTGTATAGGGCCTCCGAGCATACAGGGCCGGCCCTGCCTGCTATAGCGTATAGCAGACAATTCCCACTCAATGAGGCAGTTTTAGCTTTTAGCTTATGAAAAGTGTTCTTTATAGATTTCTATAAGCAAAAGTAAAGAGCATCTCTATTGCTTTTATGTATTAAAAATATGTAAATGTATAAATATTTGTCGAGTCCAAACTATGGGATCTTACATTTTTTGGATTTCATGTGTCGTCTGTCGTGTTTACGTGTCAATATTAGTATCGGTGCAATGTAGCTTGCAAGTATTCATGATTTGAAACCACTAACATTCAACCTCAAAGGCCAAAAGAATCCCAAAAATCCGGTTGAACTACGTACTCCAGTGAGTTCATATGGTATTCACCTTGGAAGGATAAATGGCTTCAAGCTCCTATTTTGGAGGCTTTGGGTATTTCAAATTGGTCTTATTTCAGGAATCTTCATGTGGCAGATTTTATTTCTCATCATTCATGGCAGCTTCTCCCTTCTTTTGCCAAGCTTTTCTGCTCTTAGCTAGGCAGATTACAGATTTGGCACTCCCTCTTATTGATGAGTCAGATATGCTTATTTAGGAGCCTCTACCTCCGGTGAGTTAACTTTTTCTATTGGGTATGAATTTCTAAGGCACCACAACACTGTCAAAGATTGGGCTTTTAATGTATGACGATCTTTCATCCCACCTCGTTACTCTTTTTGGTCTAGAGAATTTTTTTTTTATCGGCTTCCAACTGATGATAGAGTGAAAATTAGTGGAATTCATATTGTGATTATCTGTCAGCTATGTTATTTATTGCTCCGGTGAGACATCATTGCATTTATTTTTACAATGTCCTTTTTCCCAACGGGTCTGGAGATGGTTAGCTGCTCAATTTGGCACTTCTTTATCTTCTTTTGACT